>JASAMW010003921.1:0-47762 GCA_030247985.1 Epsilonema sp. ZAB3_2
ACTATGGGGTGATATGTCGGCGATGGACGAGGGGAGAGAGAAGAGAGAGAGCGACTGATCCCAAAGCGTCGAGCAACAAAGACTGTTTATTCCTGCCCTGCGCCGGCTATTTATGCCAACTTGTGACAGGAAATTACGTACATCACAATGCACATTATTCCGCACAATTGCTTATGTACATATTGGTGTATGTATCACGTCACACCATGGGGTAAACCCGTCCATGGGAAATTCCGGCCACCTAAGTTTCAGGGCTGCATATCTCAGCAGCCGATGGACCGATTGAGATAAGTATTCTATCAATCGATTCCTTACTCTCTCCTCTTTCATATGAGCTATTTGATTTGTCATTTGCCGAAACAAGAAGTTCACAGGAGATTATTAGGTGGCCGGGTTTCCCCTACGCCCACAGTACCGAACATTGAAAAGGAAGCTCACAGACAGGTGTGTATTGCACAGCTGTACCTGTTTCCTGAGTCTTTTCTGCGCCAGCATCGCCCGTCTTTCCGCTCTGCGCTGAGCCACTCGCGCAGCCGCGTTCCCGTTGGCTCGGATCGTCTGCGCCGTCAAATTCCGCTGCAGATGCCGCATCCGATTCACCGCCCAACTGCTCACGGACGCCTTGCGAGTCATTTCTGACTCCTGCAAGCACACAAACGCTTTGCGTACACGCAGCATAACAGTTGTGCTGTGTATACCTACATACCGACGCATTCCCACACAGTAACCTTTCCATAGGCCCTAAATGGGGCTATGCACGCAGTGGTGCTTGCTCACTAGTAGTAAATAAATACAGAACACAGAGCGATCCAAATGTAGCCAACCAACGATTTGTGACGTGCCGCGTTCCGTATGGCGATAGTCGGGCCCCGAAAAGGGGGGAGAGAAATAGGACCGAACGGGAATCGAACCCGCTACCCTCGGTCTCAGCTTTGAAACCTTTAGGCACACGTACGTACACTACTGGCCTCGGACGCTATATTGCCATACGTACGCAGTACGTAACAGATTATAGGACGAGTAGTGGGTGGCATAACAAATACCTGCGCCTAGAATTACTATCACTGCATCATCATTCCATGTACAGTAAAGTACACAACTTACGGCCATCTCCAGCTTCTCTTCACATCGCTTCGTTTTGGCTTTGCAGTCGGCGAGAAAGTAGGAGGCGGTGGCCAGCGTCCTTCGTCGCCTCTCCTCCTCTTCTTCCGTCGCTCGCTGTGGCTCTTGTGAGCTGGGAGCTTGTGGTCGGTCATGCGCACTGCAGTAGGACTCCATCTCCCGACAGGCGGCCAGCTGCTGACGCAGACGCAGAGTCGTCATTTCCATCAGCTCCTGCAAAAAGAAGAAGCTGTTGCATGCACCGTGAAAGAACACTAAAGTACGTAATATGTATAGGCACGTAACCTAACTACTGAGAGCAACAGCAGCAGAGCAGGTAAGAAAAAGAAACGTCTACGTGCATAATACAGTACGGTTGACACCGTAAAGCAACTACACAAACTTCTTCAAATCTCAATGCCCCACTTTTCCTACGTACCGCTGCACAATGCCGCTTCCCAGTACGCAAAGTACTGTACATGCGCATCCCCGCCTGTCTATTTGAACGCGCACCTTCTGTGCCTCTTTGTCGTCCACGCACTGCACCAGTCGGTCCTGGACGTCTCTGAGCTCTCTCTTCTGCAGTCGCGCAGCCTCGTCCTCCTTCCACCAGACGTGTCTGGAGCCCATCAGGTGTCCCAGGCCCAGTCCCAATCCGCCGGTGGCAGCCAAGAGCAGCAGGAGACTCAGACGCCAGCTCAGGTGTTGATTACTCTGATGGATGTAGTTGTGTATGCGAGAGGTGCACTGCTGCACGAAGTTCACCGGCAGTTCATCCGAGTAGGTGGCGTCCGATTCTTCTTCTCTTTCGTAGCCTGTCGGTGATGCGTTCTTGGTAGTAGGCTTGGGCGGGCAAGCGGGAACACTGCCGACCGATTTCGCTACAGAATACATCGAAAAAACTCGTAATTCAATTTTACGCTGAACCAGGATCCAATACTGAAGGCGCCGAATTCTACAGTTAAAGGGGAACTTTGCGCGGAAAATTCGGGGTAAGGCCACACACATCATTAGATAGAGCATAAAAAATGCTGCAAAACGCACCAAGTCCCATCCCTCTGCGTTGCGTCATTCTTGAGTTACAGGCACAATACTGATCAGTGAGCCAGAAACTCAGCTTGAGAGCACGTAGCTCGCTAACCACTGCACCAATCTGAATAATTTTTCTACCACCGTGTGCTCCGTTTGGTGTTCTACCTTTTTGTTGTATAAAGTTTTGCTGTATCTTCACTGCCTGTGGAATGGGAAGCCAAAAAACGTGTGTCGTTGCGCAGTTTAGCACATATTTCGTCCACGTCCCCCTCATGGACGAAATATGTGCTAAACTGCGCAACGACACACGTTTTTTGGCTTCCCATTCCACAGGCAGTGAAGATACAGTACAGCGAAACTTTATACTACAAAAAGGTAGACACCAAACGGAGCACACGGTGGTAGAAAAATTATCCAGATTGGTGCAGTGGTTAGCGAGCTACGTGCTTTCAAGCTGAGTTTCTGGCTCACTGATCAGTATTGTGCCTGTAACTCAAGAATGACGCAACGTAGAGGGATGGGACTTGGTGCGTTTTGCAGCATTTTTTATGCTCTATCTAATGATGTGTGTAGCCTTACCCCGAATTTTCCGCGCAAAGTTCCCCTTTAAGACCAGCAGGTCTAACTTCTACTTTTACCGAGTGCATCCAGCAATCTGGCAATTCTGCTGGGATCCAGGCTGATTTTTCGCTGTCGTACACCTTCCACCAGCTTCTGCTCTTCCTCGAGCAGAGATACTTCGCTGTCGTCGTCGTCTTCTGGCTCCGCCTTAACCTCCTCCTGGTGAACAGTAGAGGATGAGGTGTCCAACAGTTTGCCGTTGTCTGTCTCTTCGTCTGTGAGCAGTGGCTCCTGGCCTTCCTGCACCAGCTCGTAACTCTCCTTTGTGTCTACACTGCTCGAACTCACGCTGTGACTTCGCTTGCTGCAACAGAAGACACGAAAAAAAGGTACCAGACCAGTACAGTATAGTACCAAAAATATATAACCCCTCGTAGAGAAGAATGGCAGGTAACGTAGGTAAACGAAAGGGGCAATCACTGGCAGGAAATCGCTCCACTTTATTCTGGTTTCGAAACCTAATTCATTGGTTTTGTTTTTCGTAAAAAACCCAACTTATTGGGTTATGTCAAAGATGACAGTACCGAGCAAACTAAAGCATCTCATCGCCTTTGGGGTTTACGAATATTTGCGGTATTTCACAAGCTGCGATAGATGTTATATTTCGTCTGATGGCGCGTTCACCAGACGTCCGTAACGGACGTCCGTCCGTTCGTCAACCCGTATGTGTTACGGACGTCCGTTACAGAGCAGACGTCTGGTGAAGGCGGCATCACAGAGTGTCACACCACACGTTCTTACGTACAGCGGTTGCTCCGTTGTACTGGCTGACATGGAACAAGATGGTGACCCTTTCGCAATAGCTGAACGATCCTCAGTTTGGCAGGAAAAATTCTGTTCAACAAAAACAGATCAATCCAGCAACAGCAATAATACGCATTGCAGTACATCTGAATTACGCCGCGTTCAGATTAGCGACGTTCGTATCCAACGTAACGCTCAACGCCTAAATACAGTACGTACGACGTATAACCCGAAGCAATTTGTTGCGTATAACCCGAAGCAATTTGTTGCGTATAACCCGTATGACCCGAAACGTCCACGTAGGCACTCATGCTCTATTTGCGGGGCAGTTGCGCTCGCATTTCGGGCCTACGTGGTACGTCGAACGTACGATGGACGCACGCCACCAATCTGAACTCTGCATTATAGTCTGGCCAATAGCAGTTGGCACTTGGACTCAAGGCGCGTTGCGTAAATAGATTTACATATGCGGATTTCTGTCCACGCTTCGTGTACTCCTATTTAGCAGAAGTACATGCAAACTACGCAACTCGCCTTGAGCCCAATTGCCAACTGCTATTGGCCATCATAGTGCCCAAAACGGGAAATCGTAGTATCTAATTTATTGGCCACACCTCAAGCTCAGAGCCTCCCGCATTCAAAAGCACCCAATCTTCCGTCGCGCTTCCGCTTCCGCTGGAAGAAGAACGAGAGAGCTTCTGCCGTTTCTTTTGCGTCTTGTCGTGTTGCGTATCCGCCATGGTCCTGAGTCTTCTTGTCTTCGTTCGTTCGTACACGCACACACCGGTTATCGAGGTTTTTCTCAGGCAATCACTCCATCATTCGACCACCTCTGCGCCCGAATTTATTTATAATGGACACACTTTCATTCTTCGTCTCCTTCTCCGCGCGTTGTTCTTTCACCTGCAACAGAAACAAGAAACAGAAACAGTAGCATAATAACGATGCAGCACGACACACAGATATGTCTTCTTTCTTTGTCCAGTTTTGCAGGAGCCCACACCACACCGCGCGCGCCTCCAACGGAGCGAAGCGAACACTGCTCAGCTCACCTTTCAGCTCAGCGCAGTTGTCAGCAAGTTTTGCATGTATGATACGTAATACGTACGTACATCACATATATATGTACACACGAATACGTACATAGTTGTAGCGGCGCTCGCTGCGTTATTTGATCAGCTGATTAGTTTTCCGTGCGGGACCTACACCTTACGCTCGCTACAGTAGTACAGTCACGTCAGTTGGAGCAGCGTCATTTTACATCATCGCTTCACCTGACATCTGGGCAGAGCTGGACTTGCGAAATCTGGCGACGAATATTGCCTCTTTCTTGACGTTGCGTTTTGCTATTGGAGGGCGGCGTGCCAAACATGAAGTGTGTGTTGCTGACTGGCTTTGGCCCATTTGGAGGCATAGAGTGCAATCCCAGTGAATTGGTCGTTTTGCAAATGAGGAAAGAATGGCAATACGCTGAGGTGCAACTGGTAACAACTGTGCTTCCAGTAGCTTACGATGCTACCAT
This sequence comes from Epsilonema sp. ZAB3_2, assembly GCA_030247985.1. NCBI lineage: Eukaryota > Metazoa > Nematoda > Chromadorea > Desmodorida > Epsilonematidae > Epsilonema > Epsilonema sp. ZAB3_2. The sequence goes on from JASAMW010003921.1 coordinate 5,021, forward strand.
TACGGTTGTAAATGAGCTGTGGAATCAGCACACACCAGACGTGAGCTAAATTTGACAGTGCCACAGTGTATTGCAATTTGAATTGCAATTTGTCACTTCAAAGAAGCTTATCTGCAAAGCTGGGATTACCTTTCCAGCTTGTTGTGCATGTTGGTGTGCACCCCGCTGCCAAATCGGTACTCATTGAAACCCAGTCTTTCAATTTCGGATATTGCACGAAAGATATCAATTGTAAGCTTTGCAGCGGTCGGCATTGGGTGTGAATGAATACCGTATTTTTGGGTGTATATCCCCCCCCCTGAGTATATCCCCCCCCAGTGTATAACCCCCCATTGGCAAAACATAAATTTTGTCCTATGTATATCCCCCCCTGGTGTATAACCCCCCATGTACTGGAAGGTACCTAACCTACCTATGTAAGCTGGTCATAAGCTAGCTATAGCTACTCCTACAACACGCTACCATGCCTATAAGCTTAGCTGAGCATGTCTTATACTAGAATAACCCTGTTTTGACCGCGATTATGCCCTAAAACACGTACTTTTGACCTCAAAAACATGCCTCTACACACCTCTCAAAAACATAAATTTTGTCCCATGTATATCCCCCCCAGTGTATATCCCCCCCCCAGTGTATAACCCCCCATCAGACCTCTCGATTTTTGTATAGCCCCATGGGGCTATACACCCAAAAATACGGTATGCAACTGTAAACGACGATTTTGTGCGCCTTGAAAATTTGACCCAAACAAACGGACTTTTCCAAACCAATTCCAAATGCACTTTTTGCAGCTGATGTGCCCTTGAACAATTGTTGTTCACTGGACACTGATTGCTCCATTCTGTCCACGGGTGTTCCTGTTGATCAGTTGCTTCAAGAGCTTTCCTCTCAATCATTCAGCGTGCCCGTTGCTGCTTCAACAAACCCTGGACGGTAATTTTGGCTATGTTTATGTGCCGCTTTAGCTACCGGTAATTGCTACATATGAATTGGTATTGCAGCGGTAATTTTTCGTATTTGTTGGAATTTTTGGGCACTAATTCAGATTCCTTTGCGCATTCTCCTACTTTCTCTCATTGTCCAAGGATGCATCCCGTGTGCTTTTCATCCACATTCCTGCCTTGAGTGACGATGTGACTGTCAGTGGTATAGCAGAAGTGATCAATGGTGTCATTTTACATGCGCTCAATATGGTTAACAAACGGACATCGTCGTGACAGATTACGATCACACATGGGCCATATAACATCATAGCATTTTTGATCATAGTGTGCCTTTGCAATCGAATTTTTCGAATTTTGTTCAGATTAGGTACGAATGCTTCAGCAGATCGCCGTCGCGATTTATGATAAAATAATTCTGACATGTGCCGTGCGGGTTTGATGCTATGCACTGTATCTCTAAATACGTAATAAAATCAAGGTTTTTGAAATGCTTTCGTACAGAATGTACATAAGGTACATACGTACACTACACGTACTATCTAGTGCATCGGCTCGTTGGCTTTCCAATGTCAACAAAAGTGAACTGACGCTGTCGCAAGTCCCAAAGTTATGGCCTGTGTACAATCTTGACATTTACGACATCAATGGCTTATGGCTACATACAATACGTAGCTGAGCTGCACTGCACATGAGCAACAAACACTTCTTGCTCTCGTTCTGACATTGCCATTGGCGCACTGCGCAGTGTAAGCTGACGAGAAAATTAGCCAATACTGCAGAAATGATCATGCGACTTTTCGCACCGCAATTCTTTCTCAGTTTCAATCATATTCTAGCCATCGTCTTCACCATTTTATTCGTTGTCCAGTTATTGCAAGCGTCGGCGAACAAGTCGTGCGTAACTGAATGCAGCTCTTCCAGCTTTCCCCATTGTGGGGCCTGGTTGCGCGACGACAACTCGAAGCTGGCCAGCGGTGTCTACCCGTTGGGTAACGCAACTGTTCAGCTGAACTGTACCATCAATTCTCTACCGCGGCCAGCGAGAGTCGGATGGGAGTTCCGCGCCAGTCACCATCATGACTGGCGACCGCTAGCTTGCTCTTCACTGCGCCGAGTGACGGAGTGCAGCTTCAACAGTATCGGGGAGCACCGCGTCAGTTCCCGCTGTCTGCTCCACGTTACTCAGCTGGAACAAACTGGCTTCTACAGATGCGCGAGTAAAGATGGCGACACCGTACATTCATCGCCCACTCACGTACACGCATATGGCATAGCAAACGTGAGTTTGTGGAGAACGAACCTGAAATTTGGTCAGCTGGGCGATGTGCAGGTGCTAATCTGTGCCTCGCCTAAGCCAGATGTGATCTGGTTGCACGATGGTCTAGGCTGGACCCTAGCGGCCGGTGACTCGAGGGCAAATTATAGCGCCCTCCTCCTTCGCCAGCTCCTAGTCGAGCAAAGTGACATTCCTTACATGCCAGCGCATAACAGTCGCTTCTGCTACGTGGCCAAGCTCATTATCAGCACTGTACAAGCAGTTGATGGTCAGTTTCGGGTGCTTGTCTCCAACGAGGTAGAGACAAGCGTGAGTGAAGCTCTTCGACCTGTGATCCAGGCTTTGCCTGTCAACTCTGCTTTCTCCTTTCATCGATCAAGGAACTACTCTCTACTGTCTTTATTTCACATCTCCGTTCTACTAATTCCTCTATGCTACGTACTATGTTTATTTTTTCCATTGATCAGTACAATATAGAGATAAGGTTGTTCGTAGTAATTAAAACCGGTAAGCCTACAAACAGCCACAGCTACCTTACTATGGTTGTAGCATCAAGCTGTATAACGCCGCGAGGATACGGTACATACTTGTACATTGCTTGGCGAACTTCGGGGACTTCTTGAAGTCTGAGGCCTCGGCCTAGTTCAGACAATCTCCTCTCCTACTGTTACCAACTTGGCCCCAAACAGTTTTGTTATTTGGCTTTAGGGCCAAGTAATTAATTATTGTTTGAGGCTGTGGTATCGCTGTTGACGGGGATACTGCTGGTAACCCGTCACGTGCGGATTCTGCAGTGTGCTCCCGGCTGCAGTCTATCTATACTCCAGCATCTAAAATGTATTTAGTTTTTGTTTTGCATCTTGTGGCTACAGTAAATTCATTCATCATCAACATGAGTTGTTTAGGTCAGTATGTACTTACGTATATGCTGCATTCAAATGTACTTGACTGTATGTACCTTGCATACTTTAATTGCGATAAAAACATGCGAGAAAACAATACGATAGCGATACATACATACGTACTATATGTATTACGTTGAAGCCTTTCATAGCCTCTTGTTTCTGCGAAGAATAAGGTGCCTTCAAGTTAGCAACGCCGCGCTTTTGCCAGCTAAAGCTATCATTATTCTTTGACTAATGCCTCAGCTATCATGGCAACGAAGTGGCTGCCTTGAGAGCCTGTGCTAAACAAGCAAGTGATGACTGTATGATCGCTTGAGCTATTATGAAGAAAATTAGTTCGGTTACGTACCATACCATGCCTATATAATATACTTGTACGTGTACCTGCATATCGACAGTTAGTTACACTGTGCGAACGGTTCCCTTTCTCCATGCGTTTAGAGAAAATTAATATGCCAACGAGGCTAGTACACGTAGATTCTTTTATCATGTATTCAACTGCCTACCTACCTATATACTTATGTACAGTGAATTTATTATGCTGTTGTCGGATACTGTATTACTACTTTTATTCTTGCTAAAGAAATTCATTCTGAATAAAACTACTAAATAAATAAACGAATCGTGAGCGCCGGACGCTGAATATTCCGGCAGGCCCATTTTTGCTCTTTTTGGGCTTTTGCTGGGCGGTTGGAAAAAGAAGTATGAGTGGTGAGAAGAAATCTTCGGAGGATCGTAAAGGTCATCTTGCTACTAACACTCACCATACTGCTGCCTCATCCAGCTCCAGTGGTCAGTTTGGATGGGGAAAGTAAGCGTCAAAGAACAAAAGAGTCTGAAATGAAATTGCCTCATTCGTGCTGGGGGGGGAGAGGGACTCGAACCCAGGCGGTTCGCTAACCGTGCCCGAAGTACCGAACTGAGCTACGACAGTGTACGTACGTACACAGTACAGTACTACTCCTTATGCTACCAGGGTGGCCAACCCTAGTACTATAGTACTAAACCTAGTACTATTTCATCCCTGCCTAGTACCGAAAATTTGGCCTAGTACTTTTATTACTATTCTAGTACTATTTCAAGTCTGGGTCAAGGGGGACTTTTTTGTGTATGCGCACAAAATGTTTGTTTTTGAGCACATTTTGGGGTTATTTTGGAAAATTTTCTCGTCTTCGGCGAGGCGAGGTATTTCATTGTACACATATTTGCACAAAACGCCGCTCATCAGCAGGTAGTTTAGTTATTTACATTCAAATAATCGCACAAAATTATCGAATTTTTGCTGAATTTTGTGTAAAAAAGGCTTGATATTTGGCCAAAACACAGGTATAGTACTGATTTGGTACTAATTTGGCAGGGCCTAGTACTTTCTGCTGACTGGAATCTGGCCACCCTATATGCTACTACACTACACAGAGCTAACCATTCATAATTTTGGCATACCATGGTATTTCATATTTGGTGTCGTACTTCTTTGTAGGTTCACGTCACCATGCCTTTCCCGATTCAACCGGCCCACCTGTTTGTTGTTCGCTCTGTGCATGTGCAGTGTTACTCAAGGTATGCTGATCAATGGTCTCTTGCCCTCAGCTCTCAGTACGCTGGAGAAGCGATTTCAGCTGACCAGTGTCCAGTCCTCCCTTCTCGCCGTCGTGTATGAAGTCTCGGTCCTGTTGTCCACCATACCTGTGTCGCATTTTGGAGGAAAAGGTTTACCCATTCCTGGAACTACAGTATAGGCTCGTTGAAGTTATTATTGATTAGGAAAGAGCTGTTTCAATTGACGTCAGTGGATATTGTTTTGCTTTCAGGTCACAAAGGAAGATGGCTGGCTGTCGGCATGCTTTTGATGGCCTTGGGCTCTGTGGTGTTTACCCTACCACACGCCATCGCTCCTCCTTATTCAGGCAATATTTCCAGGAACGAGTCCACTCATACCTGTAGTGCGCAGCTGAAAAGTAGGTGCCGTATACTCACGCATGTACATACCCGTACGTACGTGTATGTATAGTACGCATGCGCATGCCCGCACATCTACAGTATGGTCCGTGTGTATGCCGTGACGTTTGAGTGAACGTGAACTTACTGTGATGTAGGAAATCGGGAGGCTAATGGACACAACATCTACTTCTTTCTCATTTTGCTTCTGGGCCAAGTGCTGCACGGAATCGGCTCGACGCCCATTTACACTCTCGGCGTCACTTTTCTCGACGAAAGCGTGGAGGAGCACCAATCCGCCTTGTACTTGGGTAGGTCACTAATTTTTTCCATCATTGCCAACTGTCGCAACAATCTACTTGGGCAAAAGGCTTTTCTTGCAGGTATCTTTTTCGGGTCCAGCGTGTTCGGTCCAATTCTTGGCTTTGCCGGTGGCGGTGCTTTTCTTAGGATCAATGGGGACCTGCGGACTGGGGCCGCCTACTCGTAGTAAGCACAAGAATATGGAAAGAGGGCTGTCCTCATGTCCTATTATGCCAGCTGTGTTACGAACATGAATAACGCAATGACACGGCTTTTTCAGTGCTAATAGTGGCGAGGATTGGGTTGGAGCTTGGTGGATAGGCTTTCTGATCGCTGCTTTTGTGAGTTTACTCGCTGCCTTCCTCATGTCTGGATTTCCCTCGAAATTGCCTGGTACTGTATGTTTTGGCTTTTATTCTTGTGCTGGATTTTTCTAAATCAGCGATGATAGCCTACTTTGAAATTTTTTGCCTTCTTTCTAGGATCGCCCCAGCGCGAGGTGAATTCTCAGCTCAATTTTTCGATGGGAAAAGAAGACTTTTGTCAATCAGTCAAAGTACGTACGTAGGCTACATATTTAATATGTTATTTGTATGTACACGCAGAGTCGGCGACTGCTTACTTAAACCGCTTTCGGGCACCTGCTACGTATGTATATATCGTAATCAATCGATGCATTTCCGTTTTAGGCTATTCTGAAAAGCTGGACGTTGATCTGGCTCATTGCCGTCGATTGCATCGAGGGTCTACTGGGCACCGGCGTCGTCACATTTTTCCCGAAAATCGTAGAGAGTTTCTTCGGGCTGACTGCGAGCAACGCTGGGTTGATCACGGGTACTGAACGTTCCCTGTATTGTCCCTGTCGTGTACAATACATAAATATCCCCATATTGACTAAGAACCGCATTCGAATCGGCGTCTACAGTTCCCCTCCCCGTGTAGACGAATTCTATAGTAGCAGTTATGGCCTTGTCAGTGAATTTGTGTCTGACAACACTTTATCCCCTTACATTGCCCTACACATTTTCAGGCGTGTCGCTCGTGCCATCTGCAGCCATCGGTACTGTACTGGGTGGTTACGTGGTGAAGCGCTTTCACATGAAAGTCCCGTCCATGTTGAGTATGTCCTTCGTGTTTGACGTGGGTTGCCTGGTGCTCGGTCTCAGCTTCTTGCTCTACTGTCCCAACCGGAACATCGTCGGCGTGGCTGTGCCTTACGGATATCAGGCGAATCACTTGGCGTAAGATTTAAAAGTTTAAAAGTTTATTTAAAGGCAAGAGCTACCCTAACATCGACTTTCGAATTTTGAATTCAAACCCATTGTATCATAAACTATTTTTATTCATGTCTTTTGCAAAAAACCGCTTTTCAAAATTCCTATCCGTTCACTAGTTATCCGTGCGCAAAGTTCAGTCAAGTTCAGTACTGAAGACGGATTTGGGAACCGTTACGGTAGCTACACTACCGTAACGGTTCCCGAGCTTCGCTTCAATACTAAAATTTATCGATTTTTATCGTCGAATAACTCGGGAACGGATAGGAATTTTGAAATGCGGTTTTTTGCAAAATACTTGAATAAAAATATAGTTTATGATAGGCTACAATGGGTTTGAATTTAAAATTCGAAGGTCGATGTTAGGGTAGTCCTTGCCTTTTATTTAAGCTTTAAAAACTCAGTAGTTTTGCCCTCCTTCGGCTCCATACTTTTTTTGCTAACCTTCAGACTTCGAGACTGTCCGGTGCCGGACTTGGAACCTTTCTCCACGATGAGCCTGAATCACAGCTGCAACTACGACCTCCAGTGCAACGCCGAATGCTACGAGCCAGTTTGCGACTCCGTGCAAAGCATCACTTACTACTCACCCTGCTACGCCGGATGCTCACCAACGCCCTACACGTCACCGCTTCAGGCTAAAGTAAAGTACACATGCATGCATGTACGTATGCAGCACAATGCGAACCGCACGTACATGCGCTACGTACGAGTTGAGCAGTATATTTTTGGGACACCCAATTGTAGCCTATAGGCCAATGGGAAAGCATTTTTTGCGGTGTGCTTTGTCAGAAATATGTGGACTGTCAATGCGCCGTCGCGCCGTATCAGAACTGTTTGTCGGACGGGCATACAGTAACCGGTGTGGTGAGTAGCGACTTCTGCGAGCTCACCTGCTCTCTGCTCTATCCGTTCTTGTGTCTCTTCGCCCTCTTCGTTCTCATGGCTTTCTGCACATCCATACCCATTCAGGAGTCGGAGCTGAGGTTAATTAAATTAGGCTATCCACTTATGAATGCACGAACGTATGAAACGCACTTTTTCTGTACGTATGTATGAGATATGGAGTCCTGCGACAGTAGGTATTATGTACACTTGCCTCCAGGTCGGTCCCGTTTGAATTGCGTTCACTTGCGTTTGGAATCCGGTGGATTTTCGTCCGTATCTTTGGCACCATTCCGGGTCCTTTGTTATTCGGGACCATTTTCGACAACTCTTGCCTGAAGAGGAAGCCGGTGTCGGGAGAATGCATCCTCTACGATAACCAAGGACTAGCTTTCTTCATCGTCACTGGAGGTGTGCATGCATGCAATGGTGATGTAGCTATAAAACATAAAATCCATACTTTTTGTTGTACCTCTATATGTCTGTTAGGTATGTTGATGCTGTTGACCATGTACATAACGCATATGTACGCAGTACATAAGATAGTCTTATAATTCCGTCTTCCGTGCAAATGCGCAGCATTTCTTTGCATCTTTTAGGCGCCACGGCAAAGTCCCAGATTTTACTGTTTCTGTTCCTGGCATGGAAAAGCAGTAGACGTATGGCGTCAGTTGGTGTGTACGAGGATGTGAAGCAACTGAGCTATTCTCCTGCCAAAGTTATGGACAAAACTGTCCAGTGTGATACTGATCAACCGGTGGTCGATGGGGCTCACGTTCACATGTAACCTCACTGCGCCTACTGCAGTATTTTATGATGGAGTTTATTTTTGGAGGTGACAAGCGTTAAATGGGAAGGGAAACACATCGTCAGCTTTATTTTCTCTGGCCGAAAAGGGACCTATATAGAATATAGTACGTAACGACTGTATGTCATGTCATGTGCACGGGTACGCGAAATGTGTCAATAATAAAATAATTTACGTATACTTAGTCTACCCTCCTACCGCATTCCCGACGCAGGTGGTTTCTGTTTGCAAACGCTCTACGTGTGCTTATTTACGGGTACGAGGATAAAGACCGAGGAATTCATTTGACAACCCCGTCGATCTTTTGCTGGTGGTTTTAGCCGTTTTCGGTCATTATTCGAGTCTTAAGAGGGCGAAGTCATGGCTGGGCGTTGCATGTACTCTCCCTCTCAATAATGCGACCGTTTGTCCTACTAATTTTTGTAACTGCTTGCGATATTGATGACTACGGTAAGCAAGTATTAGCAGCCGCTGCGGCGTATGAAAATGCCCTGAGGCAAAGAAGAAATCGTGATCAGGTGGATAACGACGGGATCTGCGTTCAGAACAAGGAGTGCATGAGCGGCTGCTGCCTCTACTCCGACTCCATCGCGGGAAAGTGCACACATCGAGCACCTATCGGCCAGGTCCAGCTCAACTTTGTTTTGTTTGTCATGAGGTCCATTACATTCCTTCCGTTCCGTATGTTCTTACGTACGGACAGACGCAATGGGAGGACATCAATTTCAGGTGTGCGGCTTCATATACGGAGGTGGCGGATACAACAGTCCTCAAGCAACCCAACAGTACTACAGGAGATGCAAAGTTGGTTTCGGTCCAAACTCTGGATATGTATAGTACGTGACGCGGTCATGTAGATAATAACAGTAGTTGCTTCGGCATAATAAAGAGCAATAAATTTATTCAGGAATGCGACAGCAACTGCTGCTGCGGAAATACCTGTTGCCCTACCAATTACTGCGTCACAATCCTGGAAATTCACCCCCAGTAAGGCTTATTCAAATTAGGCCTACATACATACGTACGTTTGGTACTGTACACACAATCCGCTGTACATACGTACAGAAATATACAGGGTGTCCCATAATAAACTCCTGGGCTTTCCGCGGTAATAACTCTCGAGCTATAGCTCAGATTTTAATGCGGTTTTTTGCATTATGTAGCCAAGGCTTCAGGTTAGAGGCAGGCAAAATTTCGTGATTCTACTTCAATTAGCTGGTCCAAAACAGCTACATTCTCTAGCCCCCAATTTCTATGGACTTTTCCACCAAATAAACAAATTTTGGCACAATTTCTGGCATAGTTACTATCAACCCCTGCCAATTTTGCTCTAAGTGGTTCATAACAATCCACTTGGCAAGAGAACTTGACTCGTGGACGTCAGTTCAAAGCCTGGAAGCGTAAATACAAATTTGGATTATCTTAAAAACCGCAATTCTACAGTACTGAGGAAAAACCTGCAAAAATGGGACCAAAACTTTGAAGGCCAATGAAACCATAACCAATGAAGCTACACAGACGAAATTTTGCGTGTATCTAAGTTGAAGCCTTGGCTACATGATAGAAAAAACCGCATTGAAATCTGAGCTTTAACTCGAGAGTTATAAGCGCGGAAACCCCCGGAGTTTATTATGGGACACCCTGTAGTCTTGTTGACGTACGGGTACGCACTTACGCACGCACGCATGCACACGCGCATTATGTCGCCGTGTGGCTTATTTCCGGATATCGGATATGAATATTGTGCAGAGTTTGTACGACATGCAATACCGGCTGCTGCTGTTATCCAAATCCTGAGCTGAAGGAAGTGGACGCGGAAGGAGTGAAGAGGGAGCTGTGTTGTGAAGTCACCTATTGCGCCGCGTCCGTGGGGTTGGGCAATTTGCAGGGTCGTCCGTGCCTTCGCTGTCAGTCTGGCTGTTGCTGCGGCAGCGAAGACAATCCGTCCTGCTGTCTCAGCAGCTTCTGTAAGGGAAGCTCCGCCGGCAAGTGGTGTCGACGCTGTCTCAGCGGTTGCTGCTGCGGGATTATGGTAAACAGCGAATAAACAATAATTCATAGACACATGAGTTCCCACTCTCGCCAGGTGGGATTTTAATCTTTAATTTTAATTTTAATCTTTAAAGCGAATAAACAATAATTCATCGACACATGAGTTCCCACTGTCGCCAGGTGGGATTTTAATCTTTAATTTTAATTTGAATCTTTAAAAAGCGATTGACAACCCCAGCGGCAGGGCACTGGACTGGCCCACCATAACGGGTGTTGTTGGAGGAGACTGTGGGAGTTTCACCTACAGCCGACCGTGTGGGGTGCGGTCTCGCAAAAAAATAATTCGTCGACAATAAAGACGATTATTGACGATTTTTATAAAGGTTAGGTAAGTAGGCTACATACAGTAGGAACTCAGATACCGGTTTGGTGTTGCATTGCAGTGTTGTGCCATGAGTTTCTGCGACCGCAGCATCCTCAGCCTCACGCGCCTGCTCGGCCTTTACTCGGGATCCGGCCTAGGATTCGATCCTGCCGTCGTCGCCTCGCCTTCTACCTCTGCGCTACACGGGAGCGGCGTCCAGGATCCGAGGGATATGCCGTCCGCAGCCAGCGGCATCGGTCTTCTGGGTCCTGGCGCTTTGCGACCGTCTAAATTCGACCCTAGTCTCAACTATTTTCGCTATTTCGGGGCGCCTATTGCTTTGACAACCAGGGGATGGCGATGTCTCCGATGCACAAGCACCGGCTGTTGCTGCGAATTCGGTTGTTGCAGTATCGCCTACTGCCCATCCGTCACTGACATGGACAGTATGGCCATGGACTTTGATAGCGGGCTCATGAACTTTCCTATGGACGGTAGCATGCCCATGGGCCCGTGGAACCACGGAAAATCTTGATGATTGATTGATTACATAGCTCACTAGAGGATCACCGTATTCTGTACATATGTACTGTACGTACACTATGTACCTACGTAGTTTAAAAGTACAAGGTGTCTGCCTCCATATAAATTGTATGTGTCTGGTAAAAAGATTCCTTGCAGTTCCTTCAGAATTTGTGATCGATCGAAGACGTTATGAATTTCAATTTCCGATTGCCACTTCCTGTCTGACCCTGACGTCGTCTCACTCTGCGCTCCATTGAGTCAGTTTGCAGTTTTGTTCTTTCGTCTGCCAGTCGGTTCTCTGCACATTTCACTCGTTCCTCCGGATCAACACGTTGTTTCCTGACCGATTGCAGAATACCATGATGTCAATAGATCAAGTGACAGAGGGCGGCCACGACTCAGCAGCAATATGCGAAGAGTGCAAGGAGAAGGATTCAGGCAAGATGCAATGGTGCCAGGATTGTGCAATTGCTCTTTGCTGCCATTGCACCCTCAACCGCCATCGAAATCACCAGGGATGCCGTCTGAGCCAAGTGGAGCACGAATGGCGGACTGGAATGCACGAGCAGAGACGAGAGCTCGAAGAATTTGTAAGTCATGGGCTAGGAACAGTTTCAAATAATACACATACCGGTACGCTTTTTATGTTTTGTTACCTACAATACATAGAATGTATAAGGTTACGTTAACGATACTAAAGTGTGCGATTGGTTTTCGGACGTTGCAGGTGGCCCAGTTCAAGACAGCCGCAGCCGGAATCGGGGCCAGAGAAAGGCTGACTAGACCCATGCTTCAGCAGTTTCAGGACAGGATGGCCGCCGCAAAAGATCAAGCGTCCATCCTGGCCGAAATCTACGAAATGGCGTACCTGGAATTCCAGAACATCTCCAAGCAAGCGCTCAGCCACCAGTCCTACAAGGCATACCAAGAGATTGTGAAAAAGATCGGCCTCATCACTCCCATCACCAGAGAACGAATCGCCATCGCTGATCGACAGACGGAGGAGAGAGTGCGGCATCTGGAAGCAATGATACAAGCTGGAGACGGTCAAGTGGAAGACAGAGAGGAACGCTTCGCTCAACGCCTCGGGGCGATCAAGAAGGAATAGGGACGGTTTTTATTCGCTTCGTTTTATCCTCCGGCTATTAATGTTTTATCGCATTGTTTTACTCTTATCGTTGTTGTTCGTTGTTTTATTCTCCTGCTTCTACGTACATATGTATGTAATGTACCTACTATTTATCGCGTTGTTTTATTCCTATCGATAGCCTGTACAGTATGTACGTGTGCCTTGTGCCACAAATGCATATGGCAGAAGGTAGCTTAGCTTAGATATTGATAGCGTTTGATGTCGTGAGAGCTTTACCGTGAACCGTTTCTACTGCTCTCCGTAAATACAAGTTAGTAGCGTAGAGGGGCTTCATGCCATAACGGTTGTAGTTTGTGTATAGTATCTGAAAGGTAGCAATAAATTTGATCATGGAAGCATAACAACGGTAGCATATATTTCAGCAGGAAAATCAACGAAACATCAGTATAGTAGAAGATAAACAGGAACAGAACAATATAACAACGTCAACGACGGATAGCCCAGACCTGTAAGTAGCAGGTAATTCAAGTGCACAAAGATTCGACCACTGGGTCTTTCTATGTGAAATCAACAAACGAGTTGTCCACTACCATCTCCGATTTTGATGAGCTTTGGCTCACTAAAAGTAGTATATAGGATGATGCAATAGCCAAAATTTCAGCCCCTAACTCCCAGTGGTTCCCGAAATATGACCCCTCAAAAGTTGGGGTTCGGAGCCACTCGGACCGTAAACGGGTGACCTTCGAGCTCAGTTATCTCAGCTCCCAATGCAGGGAATGGTAGCTTGTGACATACCATTCGAAAGCTTTTGATCTGCTCTATATTTCTGTTCCTACTGCAAAATGCTCTATCTGTAACCCATTTTGAGTTATTTGAATTTCTAGATGTCAACATCAGTTTTCTCAAATACCCCATCTGAAATGTTGATTTTTGAGTCAATTTTTGGCATCAGCACACCTTGTTTACCCTATATATGAAGTTTTTGTTTTGTTTATCGCGCCATAAGCCACAGAAATGGCCAAAAATTACCAAAATGGCTCTCGCGGCCATGTTAGTTTCAGTTAGAGATGCCGCGATATATCGATATCGATATCGAATTAGTCGATATATCGAAAATTTTTCTGGTATCGATATCGATATCGTATCGAATTTCTAAATTTTGAAAATATCGATATCGATCTCGATATCGGCCTTTTTTCTAAAAGCAATATCGATATCGATATCGTATCGAATTTGGGCAAAAGTAAAATATCGATATCGATCTCGATATCGACCATTTTTTGCAAAAAAATATCGAAATTTCGATGCGCTTGCAGCGCCTTTTTTGGCCAAAAATTAGCTCGCGCTACCTATGATTCAGTGAAAATTTTCTGCCACCCAAGTACATGTATGTAACCTGACAGGTTGTGGTGAGATGATGATGTTATACTGTAATGTTCCGTGTATAGCCCCCTCATGTATAGCCCCAAATCGGTCACTAGTGCTTGCTCTTGTGTATAGCCCCCTATTTTGAACCACAAAAAGCAAGGGAAATCAAGCGTTTTTGCGCTAAAAACAGCGTTTTTGAGGTGATTCAGTGTTTTGAGGTGCTTTTTGTGGCCATCAGTCTTTGATTGCCTAACTTGAAAAGTTGATTGTGAATTAGCTGAAAAAGCTTCTTGATTACTCAAACCTACCTTCATATACAGAGTGTCTCAAAATAAACGGTCCACCTTTCCGTGCATGTAACTCTGGAACCACATCTTCGATTTTCATGCGGTTTTTTTCTATTTTGTAGCCAAGGCTTCAACGCAGATGTGTACAAAATTTCAACTATTTCGTCCACATACTTTGGAGATTGCGACGGTTTGAATCTCGAAGCTCAAAATCGACGTTTTTCTTCAGTAATGGAAAAAAATCTCGGTCTTATTCTTTCAAGATGCCAGTTCAATGCGTTTGCTACCCTGGCACTGGGGCTAACACATGAGATACACATTTTCTAGCATTTTGGAACATCTTTTTTCATTACGAGGCTACTTTTGTTTGGACCATGCACAGAAGACCGCCCCTAATCGGCACTATCAGTTTGAAAAACCCTCGTTTGTACCGCCGGGGAAAGAACGTGTTTGAGCAGCTTCCACTTAGCCTATGAAGCTCAAATTGTGGACACATCTGAGTTGAAGCCTTTGCTACAAAATACAAAAAACCGCATGAACATTTAAGGTGTGGTTCCAGAGTTACATGCACTGGAAAATGGACGGTTTATTATGAGACACCGTGTAGTGTACAACAGGTTTATTGGTGCGCCTTGAAGAAATTTTGATCTACTTTTAACCATTTTCAAAATATCGATATCGATATCGAGTCGATATTCTGCCCAAAATATCGATATCGATATCGATATTGACCCTTTGAAAATTTTAGATATCGATATCGTATCGAATTTCCACAAGTTCGAAATATCGATATCGATCTCGATATCGGTCATTTTACAAAAGGTAGTATCGATATCGATATCGATATCAATTTTCTGACAGTTCTGATATCGCGGCATCTCTATTCAGTTGCTGTATGATGAAATTTTCATGAATGTTCATGCGTGTGAACTTTTCTTTGTATTTATGTGTTTTCTAAATGTTGTACTTTTATGTTTTGGGTGGTCTACTTGCTTCAGATGGCTGCCAGATGGCTCTCATTGATAAATACCCTGCAGTTAAAGATGGGGCCGCATAAAAAAAATTGGGTTCGAGAAACACCAAAATATCCCAATACTATGTTACCGAGCCGCTAAAACGCTGGTATGTTCATTTACCACACACAAATGCAACAGTTATGAAAAGTTATTGTTTGGTATGCTTTTGTATGGGAAGCAGCCTCTGGCTTGGGTTTGAACTGCGCGCTCTTCTCTACATAAGCGCTGAATGGCTGGCTCGATTTTCTATCTGTCCATCTCTTGTTGTTTTACCGCAAGCGCAAGCCCTAGCCTGACTGCCCGCAGTTTGTTGCCTTCTCTCTCTCTCTCTCTTTCGCTTCGCTTCTCTTCTCTTCCGCCCGCTTGCCAGCACACACGCAGCAACACAAACAAGAGGCATGCAACAACAAGACATGTTGCCTCTCTTTCTTGATTGATTGATACACTTCGTCTCGTGGCTATCTTTTCAAAGGCGCACTTGTAGAAAACGGCGCGCAATTCAAACCCAAGCCAGATGCTGCTTCTCATACAAAAGCATACCAAGCAATAACTTTTGATTACTGTTGCATGTGTGTGTAATAAATGAACATACCATCGTTTTAGTGGCTTAGTAACGTCATATTGGGATATTTTGGTGTTTCTCGACCCCAACTTGTTTTATGCGGCCCCATCTTTAAACTCTGTATGGGGCAAAAGATATGTAACACTGTGTTACAAGGCTCACAGCAGAGGAAAAAAAGGCTGAAGATGATCTGTAAAACAGATGGAACAGATTATGATGATGACAGAGCTAGCTCCATCATCTGTTCCATCTGTTTCCAGATCATCTTCAGCCTTTTTCCTCTGCTGTGAGCCTTGTAACACAGTTTGTACATATCTTTTGCCCTATACAGAGTTTAACTGCAGGATATTTATCAAAGAGAGCCATCTGGCAGCCATCTGAAGCAAGTAGACCACCCAAAAAATAAAAGTACAACATTTAGAAAACACATAAATACAAAGAAAAGTTCACACGCATGAACATTCATGAAAATTTCATCATACAGCAACTGAAACTAACACGGCCGCGAGAGCGCCATTTTGGTAATTTTTGGTCATTTCTATGGCTTACGGTGCGATAAACAAAACAAAAACTTCATATATAGGGTAAACAAGGTGTGCTGATGCCAAAAATTGACTCAAAAATCAACATTTCAGATGGGGTATTTGAGAAAACTGATGTTGACATCTAGAAATTCAAATAACTCAAAATGGGTTACAGATAGAGCATTTTGCAGTAGGAACAGAAATATAGAGCAGATCAAAAGCTTTCGAATGGTATGTCACAAGCTACCATTCCCTGCATTGGGAGCTGAGATAACTGAGCTCGAAGGTCACCCGTTTACGGTCCGAGTGGCTCCGAACCCCAACTTTTGAGGGGTCATATTTCGGGAACCACTGGGAGTTAGGGGCTGAAATTTTGGCTGTTGCATCGTCCTACATACTACTTTCAGTGAGCCAATGCACAACAAAATCGGAAATGGTAGTGGACAATTTGTTAAAAAAGTTTGTTCATTCCACATGGAAAGACCCCACTGAGAGTCAAACAAGACACCATCAAGAGCATAAGCGATATCAATACTCAACACGTAGCAACTAGTGTATAGTAAGTATAAAAAGCAGGAACGGATAATCCTATCCTGTGTATGCGGAAGAATAATCAACATAGTGCAACACAAATGAAAATGAACCTGGACAGTAAGCATAAATAAAGGCACGCCATCAAAACAATATCGTAAATACTGGTCGGTAGGAAAATATGCCGGTTAGAATAGGCCAAATACAACGATGAAGCAAATCAAACCAAGAATGTTCAAAAACGAAAAGAACAACAACGCAAACGCGAACATCAGCAGCTGCAGTTTACAAAATCGTACAGTAGTACCTAAACCTATTCAACCGTTCTATATTTATGCTCTTAATACCTCTCTGCTACTCTGCCATTTTCATGTACTCGTATTAGATTCTCATGAAAATTTTGATTCATCAATTAGTACGAGCAACCATCATGCGAGTTCAATCAATCAACAACCTGGCAATGATTGCAATACGTGTGAACGTTAAAAATGAATATGTAATGTAATGCCCACTTCTCCCTTCTTATCCACTTCAGCCGATATCCCATCACTTTCCTTCCTTTCCAATTCCAGTCAAGTCCAGTTTCATAAGGAAGGGTACAGCACAAAACAATAGCTGGACAGAGGAAGAAACAGAAGCAAAGCAATAGGAAGCAGCGATAGAAAAAGAAAACTATGAATACGTACGTAGTCGGTTGCTGGAGAGAAGGTACAACGCGACGTCTTGCTGGAAATAGTACACTTTCCTCAATGTACTGTACCTGGACAAAGCGGGCAGCAGACGAGGTCCCGTCTCTCCAGCAACAGATTTATTAGTAACCGTGTGTGTCTCTACTTGCTTTCTTCTACACTCTCCCTGCGTTGGTAGATAGGAGGCGGTTGAGTGAGTCAGGTTCAGTTGGCGGGATCGGCGATGGTGGGCGGCTTCTGGGGCTGCATCTTCCAGTCGGTGTGCAGGTTGAGGTTGGAGCAGGCGTCGCTCCAGTCCGGCCAGTAGCTGCTCTTCATCAGCTCCAGCCACTGCACCACGTTCTGACACTCGTTGCCCAGGTATTTCTTGAGCGGAGAGTCCAGCGTGTACCAGATCTGACCGATGTGACCAAAGGCGATCGCGTCCAACTGCAATGAAATGCCTATTCATCCATTTACTAACTACTACACTACCTAATATGTACGTACATTCACTTCGCATCTACTCTTTTGTTATCGATTTCATGAGCAGTAGGCAAACATAAAGTAGTAGCAAAGAGATGAGTAGATTTTCTATGTTCCCACACAAAACTATTTCGCACGGAATCAACGTTTATCTCATCAAAAAGATTATTACCGCAAAGAAAAACGAAGATGACGACGCAACACAACGTGACGGCCCGTCGTCGCCTTCATTTTACCTACCGTAATTCTTCGTTCGCTTCGGGACGGAACACAAATTGTTGCAGATCTTTTGATGGGATAAACGTGGATGCGCATGAACAAACTTTCGTACCGTACCTATGCTACATAGGCTTGCTTACCCTTGTAGCCTTGTCGCCAGTCATAAACTTGTTCTTGCCCAAATAAAGAGAGATGGTCTTCAGTGCCTCCTGACCAATGGTCATCGCCTCATCATAGCTGTGCTTTCCGATACCCTGACCGTTCAGCTTGCCTTTCAGCTACATATGAACACACAGCATAATAGAGTTGGCATTTTTCAGTGAAGTCGATTGTGGGGTAAAATTGGACCCAAAATTGTGGGGTATAATTGGACAGACAGGTTTCCTCCAGCTAGCAATGAAAACAGCTATAGTCTGGCCAGTGGCCAGTAAAGAGTTCGATATGGCATTCAAGGCGCGTTGCGTAAAATAAATTCACAAATGCGGATTTTTGTCCGTGTTTCGTGTACTCCTATTTAGCAGAAGTACATGCAAGCTACACAGGACGACTTGAGTCCAATTGCGAACTATCTCTGGCCAGACTATAAGTACAGTACATAATAATGCATAGTCCAGAACAGCAGCTGACCCGGATGGGAAGTTTGGTGTTCTTACTGTGGATGAAAACCTCCAAGAGAATATGGGCTTGATCAATTTGGCCGGTCCAGTGAAATTGGCGCCGAACAAGTCATCACCCAGAAATTCAGTTACTTTCGTCGATCGGTCGTACACCATTGGCCTATACAAAATCATGCAATGAGCTCTAATTTCAGTACGATCCTTTGAAAAACAATGTACGTAAGTACGTACGGTACACATCCCTATTGGCACATAATAACGTCGGTACGTACGAACAGTAACGTACGCAAGGTGCGTAATTCGAGGGCACAGCGAACTCCGTAGTAAGAAAGGAACAAGGGAGGCAACTTTTGCCAACTTTCCTGGGGACGGGCACACGTGGTTGTGTGCAAGGCCAGCGTTGCGGCCGCGGAGAGCGGGTTCGATTCCCGTCCGACCCCGTAACGTATAAATGGCATGAGCGAGATATGACCAAGCCAACGACCACAATCTAAGAAATACTAATCAAGGAATGAAAAGAGGGAGGTGATAGTGTCCTCCTTTGCTCTCCTTCCTTCCTTCATGACCAAAAAGCTACTGACTACTCCGCTCGTCGTTGCTCAGTCCAGCCTCATGCCGCGTTCACCATACGTCCGGGCATCCGTATGTCCGATGTACTATCTAGGAGTACATGGTCGTTTGTCTGTGGTGCACCAAATGGTGAACGCGGCATCAGCCTACTTCAGGTACAACGTGGAGTGGAGTGGCATGCGTACAGTACACACACTGACCAGTAAAGGGTATCTTCGATGAGTGACTCCATGGCCCTGGCCACGGCCTTGTCCTTCTCCGACAGATGTGCATCCATGCCTTGCTTGTGGAAAATGGGAGTCAGTTCGCGAATGATGAAGCCAGAGTCGGCCATCTCCTTGCCGTTCAACTCCACAAACGGCATCTGGCCCTTCTTGGAAAACGTACCGATCTTCGTGTCCACATTCTGCACACATGCACAACAAGTACCGTATTTTTGGGTGTATATCCCCCCATTGGCCTCAAAAACATGCCTCTACACACCTCTCAAAAACATAAATTTTGTCCCATGTATATCCCCCCCCCCTCCCAGTGTATATCCCCCCCCCCCCCAGTGTATAACCCCCATCAGACCTCTCGATTTTTGTATAGCCCCATGGGGCTATAAACCAAAAAATACGGTAGGACACGCCAGTACAGTAGTATTTATTTACCGCTATTCGCCTTGTTCCATAAGAGGAGGTGCCGTTTTCGCCCTCCTCGCCGATTTGTAGCTGCAGTTATCACACACGCAAAGCACGCCGAAGCAATTACTTTTTCAAAAATATACCAAAATTGCAAAAAGTAATTGCTTCGGCGTGCTTTGCGTGTGTGATAACTGCAGCTCAAAAATCGGCGAGGAGGGCTGAAACGGCACCTCCTCTTATGGAGCAAGGCGAATAGGCAGCCGCGGATACGCCGAGCGTATTTCCAGCCGATGTAAACGGACCAAACAAAGCATAAATTTGTCCCATAACGTATTTCCCTGGTGAATTTGCATTACACGATAGTAGGGTGTACTGCCGCACCCTGACGCCCGACGAACAAAGAAAGCTTGCATTTTGTAGTACACTTTGTACGCTTACTGTACATGCAAATTTCGCAAATCCTTCTTTTGTCGTCTTTGAACAATTAAAGTATGATTGTACAATTTTTACGACACAAAAAATGCTCGGAAATAACTACAGCTTAGCTCGTCGGGCGATAGCGTGAGATAGCCACGACACCGTACCAAATCGAGTAAGGCTAATGCCACATTCAGATTAGACACTAAGACACATACGTTCGACGATAGACAGAAAAAGGCCGCGGTTGTCCATGCTTTTTCGACGTTGCCAATCTGAACGCGACATAATTGCCAGCCAGCCCTCCACGTACAGTACGTTAGTTACGTGGTGAATGAAGCAGTTACCTCGTATTTGATATCGGCGATCCTGAGCCAGGTTTCGAGCTTGAGGCAGAACGGACTGATACTGGGAATGACTCGGGAGCGCTGGAACTGGAACAGATAGACCACGTCCCGTTCCCAATCGCGCTTTTTCGGCGGCGGCTGCTGCGGCTCTGCTTCCGCCGCCGGTTTCTTCGCTTCCTCCTTCTTCTCCTCTTTCTTCTTCTCCTCCTCCTTCGGATCCGTCATTTTTTTCTACTATTGCTGCTAATTAGTGGGCTAATTGCTGCTATAATACCTGCGCGGCTAGTGATTTTTGAGTCACAGTCTCAGTGCTAATTAGTTTGCTGCTGGGCTACAGTATTCCATCATATCACAGTGTGCTGTGTGCAGGGTCATACTAAAAGGCGGACGCGGAAACGAACGCCGACTATGCGGACGCCGTACTAAAAGGCGGACGCATTCACGCATATTGGCGCATTCACCAGACGTCCGAAACGTCCGTCCGTCCATTCGTCAAACCATAAGTGTTCATCCATCCATCTGTCCTTCAACCCATATGGGTTGACGAATGGATGGACGTCCATTATGGATGTTATGGACATCTGGTGAATGCGCCATTAAAGGTGGATGCCAATTACAAAAGATATGCCCACATCTGCGGTCTGCCACATGGACACCATCATACTAACTCCTCCCAGGATTAAAAGTCTCTGTGGTCAACTGGTTGCGCAACCAATGCCAACCGATATATGGAGGAGTTGCACAACTGATGTCAACCAACATTTATGGGAGTTGTGCAACCAATGTCAACCAACATATGGAAATTGCATAACCATGGCAATGGTTGGCTCAGTTGTGCAACTCCCATATGTTGGTTGGCATCAGTTGTGCAACTCCTCCATATATAGGTTGGTGTTGGTTGCGCAACCAGTTGACCACAGAGACTTTGAATCCTGGGAGGGGCTAACTAAGAGCTGGCAACACTTGCACATCTGGCAGCATTTTCGGTAATAACTAATATGCAACAAAAACAACCAACAACCAAAACACCCAAATCGCACCCAATGTGGACTTCTTGAAAATAAGATCTGCCTAAATGGCGCATACAAACAAAGTGGCGCAACAGACATTGTCGAAGCACCAAATGGGCAGGAGTAGCAGGAAAATATTTGAGCCAACCACAACACCCGCTTGCAATAGGGTAGTGGGGGTAATTATGTTTTTCGGAGGAGGCGGGCATTTTACTGCCGTGTCCCGGCGCGCGCCGCGCGCCCGCCACCCGGAATGCAAGAGGACCCAGGGAGCTGGGTGGTGCATGGTATTATCTATTTTGCACAGGCACACAGACAGAGTGTTAGGCTAAGGCTGAGGCTGAGGCCTACCCCTCTGCATCCAATACCTAAGCCCTAAGCCTCAGCCTCTGCATCCAATACCAAAGCCCTAAGCCTAAGCCTCAGCCTGAGCTGAAGTCTGCCCAAGTGCCTGCACAAAACATATATTACCATTCACCACCGAGCTCTCAGTGCCTAGAAAGTTCAACACCTAAAATTGCATCCATATTTTCCGTGCGAATTCGTGCTATTTTGTTTGAACGCCTATGACATTGGAAGTTTTCATTTTTTCAGTCACTCTAGAGTCTAGACTACACTGCTGCATGTTCTGGACCAACTGTCCCCACGCTACCCCACAATTTCAATAAGGGTATATTGATTGATCATGGTAACAAGAAGACAAGAGGCACGCCGGCCGCGCGCGCGAGCACGCAAACGAGAACGAAACACAAACCCCTCTTCACACTCGCAACTAGTGTGTCATTTAGGCGGAGCTATTTTTTAGGAAGTCCACATTGGTTGTTTTGGTTGTTGGCTTGTTTTGGCAGAGCAACATTGCGTATTACGTTAATGACCAGTTCAAAATTTAACCCCTCCTGCATGCTGAGCTATGGCTGTTGGTAGGCCCTTTGCCCCCCGGCCCCCCTTTTTTCGAAGTTTTTACATCATTCTCTCCATTTTTCCGCGCATCGGTTTGGCGCATGCCCTTCGCCTTGATAAATCACACCCGCCAAGATGACGAAAAGCTCGCTTGGCCCGACCCCTCTTCGCTTTTCAGGCCCATATCGGGGGGCATGCCCCGAACAATCAAAGAAAAAAGAAAAGCAGAGCGCAGGCACGAGGGGAAAGGCCCGCGGCTCCTCGGAGGAAAAAGCGTCGCTCCAATGTGGAAAACGGCATGCAGCATACGTAGCTAGCTCTTATATTGCCTAGAAAAATCAGTAACTTCCATAGTAGCACGACGTTCGACGAAGTATACTAACCGATACCACCTTTTCGCACGAAACCTATATGTATCCATTTTTATTTGAACCTGACTTCATTTGCACTGCTCGGTTATACTAAGGCGACGCCGGCTAATATGACACGCGCTCTGTACTAAAGGCGGACGCCTTGGGCGCCACGCCTAACAAAAATCTCCCCTCCTCCTCAAAAAAAAGCAAAAAAGCCACCAAAACGAAAGAACGCAAACTGATGTCCGTCTCCATGCTTAGTCTTAGTGCCATGTTCCTATCGGTTCCCAGATGCTTAGTCTTGGGCTTAGGTATTGTGCAGAGGGGTAGAACTCGCAATTTTTGCCTGATGCACAAAAGGGTTGCCAGATGCTCAAGTGTTGTCTGATGTGCAAAAATGTTGTCAGATGCATGAAAATGCTGCCAGATGTGCACACTCCCAGTCTGCGCTGCCTTCAAATATGCCTTTCGTTTGTCACTTTTAGGCAAGCCAGTTGGCTTGCTTGGCAGAGTGCCAGGCGTTGTATCAAGTAATTTTTATCCGGCACTTTGTGATACGCCGGGGCACTGGCCGAAATTCCACTAGTGACTAGTGTCAGTGCCCCGGCGTATCACTAAGTGCTGGATAAACCACATAAAATGCGACTTCAATCTATGCGGACGAGCGTCCCGATTTGAAAGACATATTTACCGAAAATGCTGCCAGATGTGCAAGTGTTGCCAGCTCTTAGTTAGCTCCTCCCAGGATTCAAAGTCTCTGTAGTCAACTGGTTGCGCAACCAACACCAACCTATATATGGAGGAGTTGCACAACTGATGGGGCACCACATATGGGAGTAGCACAGTGAGCCAACCATTGCCATGGTTATGCAATTTCCATATGCTGGTTGACATTGGTTGCACAACTCCCATAAATGTTGGTTGACATCGGTTGTGCAACTCCTCCATATATCGGTTGGCATTGGTTGCGCAACCAGTTGACCACAGAGACTTTTAATCCTGGGAGGAGTTAGTATGATGGCGTCCATGTGGCAGACCGCAGACGTGGGCATATCTTTTGTAATTGGCGTCCACCTTTTATGGTGCATTCACCAGACGCCCATAACATCCATAGTGGACGTCCATCCATTCGTCAACCCATATGGGTTGAAGAACAGATGGATGGATGAACACTTATGGTTTGACGAATGGACGGACGGACGTTTCGGACTTCTGGTGAATGCGCCAATATGCGTGAATGCGTCCGCCTTTTAGTACGGCGTCCGCATAGTCCGCGTAACGCGTTCGTTTCCGCGTCCGCCTTTTAGTATGACCCTGCACACAGCACACTGTGATATGATGGAATACTGTAGCCCAGCAGCAAACTAATTAGCACTGAGACTGTGAGACTCAAAAATCACTAGCCGCGCAGGTATTATAGCAGCAATTAGCCCACTAATTAGCAGCAATAGTAGAAAAAAATGACGGATCCGAAGGAGGAGGAGAAGAAGAAAGAGGAGAAGAAGGAGGAAGCGAAGAAACCGGCGGCGGAAGCAGAGCCGCAGCAGCCGCCGCCGAAAAAGCGCGATTGGGAACGGGACGTGGTCTATCTGTTCCAGTTCCAGCGCTCCCGAGTCATTCCCAGTATCAGTCCGTTCTGCCTCAAGCTCGAAACCTGGCTCAGGATCGCCGATATCAAATACGAGGTAACTGCCTCATTCACCACGTAACTAACGTACTGTACGTGGAGGGCTGGCTGGCAATTATGCCGCGTTCAGATTGGCAACGTCGAAAAAGCATGGACAACCGCGGCCTTTTTCTGTCTATCGTCGAACGTATGTGTCTTAGTGTCTAATCTGAATGTGGCATTAGCCTTACTCGATTTGGTACGGTGTCGTGGCTATCTCACGCTATCGCCCGACGAGCTAAGCTGTAGTTATTTCCGAGCATTTTTTGTGTCGTAAAAATTGTACAATCATACTTTAATTGTTCAAAGACGACAAAAGAAGGATTTGCGAAATTTGCATGTACAGTAAGCGTACAAAGTGTACTACAAAATGCAAGCTTTCTTTGTTCGTCGGGCGTCAGGGTGCGGCAGTACACCCTACTATCGTGTAATGCAAATTCACCAGGGAAATACGTTATGGGACAAATTTATGCTTTGTTTGGTCCGTTTACATCGGCTGGAAATACGCTCGGCGTATCCGCGGCTGCCTATTCGCCTTGCTCCATAAGAGGAGGTGCCGTTTCAGCCCTCCTCGCCGATTTTTGAGCTGCAGTTATCACACACGCAAAGCACGCCGAAGCAATTACTTTTTGCAATTTTGGTATATTTTTGAAAAAGTAATTGCTTCGGCGTGCTTTGCGTGTGTGATAACTGCAGCTTACAAATCGGCGAGGAGGGCGAAAACGGCACCTCCTCTTATGGAACAAGGCGAATAGCGGTAAATAAATACTACTGTACTGGCGTGTCCTACCGTATTTTTGGGTTTATAGCCCCATGGGGCTATACAAAAATCGAGAGGTCTGATGGGGGTTATACAATGGGGGGGGGGGGATATACACTGGGAGGGGGGGGGATATACATGGGACAAAATTTATGTTTTTGAGAGGTGTGTAGAGGCATGTTTTTGAGGCCAATGGGGGGATATACACCCAAAAATACGGTACTTGTTGTGCATGTGTGCAGAATGTGGACACGAAGATCGGTACGTTTTCCAAGAAGGGCCAGATGCCGTTTGTGGAGTTGAACGGCAAGGAGATGGCCGACTCTGGCTTCATCATTCGCGAACTGACTCCCATTTTCCACAAGCAAGGCATGGATGCACATCTGTCGGAGAAGGACAAGGCCGTGGCCAGGGCCATGGAGTCACTCATCGAAGATACCCTTTACTGGTCAGTGTGTGTACTGTACGCATGCCACTCCACTCCACGTTGTACCTGAAGTAGGCTGATGCCGCGTTCACCATTTGGTGCACCACAGACAAACGACCACGTGTACTCCTAGATAGTACGTCGGACATACGGATGCCCGGACGTATGGTGAACGCGGCATGAGGCTGGACTGAGCAACGACGAGCGGAGTAGTCAGTAGCTTTTTGGTCATGAAGGAAGGAAGGAGAGCAAAGGAGGACACTATCACCTCCCTCTTTTCATTCCTTGATTAGTATTTCTTAGATTGTGGTCGTTGGCTTGGTCATATCTCGCTCATGCCATTTATACGTTACGGGGTCGGACGGGAATCGAACCCGCTCTCCGCGGCCGCAACGCTGGCCTTGCACACAACCACGTGTGCCCGTCCCCAGGAAAGTTGGAAAAAGTTGCCTCCCTTGTTCCTTTCTTACTACGGAGTTCGCTGTGCCCTCGAATTACGCACCTTGCGTACGTTACTGTTCGTACGTACCGACGTTATTATGTGCCAATAGGGATGTGTACCGTACGTACTTACGTACATTGTTTTTCAAAGGATCGTACTGAAATTAGAGCTCATTGAAATGATTTTGTATAGGCCAATGGTGTACGACCGATCGACGAAAGTAACTGAATTTCTGGGTGATGACTTGTTCGGCGCCAATTTCACTGGACCGGCCAAATTGATCAAGCCCATATTCTCTTGGAGGTTTTCATCCACAGTAAGAACACCAAACTTCCCATCCGGGTCAGCTGCTGTTCTGGACTATGCATTATTATGTACTGTACTTATAGTCTGGCCAGAGATAGTTCGCAATTGGACTCAAGTCGTCCTGTGTAGCTTGCATGTACTTCTGCTAAATAGGAGTACACGAAACACGGACAAAAATCCGCATTTGTGAATTTATTTTACGCAACGCGCCTTGAATGCCATATCGAACTCTTTACTGGCCACTGGCCAGACTATAGCTGTTTTCATTGCTAGCTGGAGGAAACCTGTCTGTCCAATTTTACCCCACAATTTTGGGTCCAATTTTACCCCACAATCGACTTCACTGAAAAATGCCAACTCTATTATGCTGTGTGTTCATATGTAGCTGAAAGGCAAGCTGAACGGTCAGGGTATCGGAAAGCACAGCTATGATGAGGCGATGACCATTGGTCAGGAGGCACTGAAGACCATCTCTCTTTATTTGGGCAAGAACAAGTTTATGACTGGCGACAAGGCTACAAGGGTAAGCTAGCCTATGTACAGGGTGTTTCCTTTGGATATATCATGTCGTTTGGGGCTATAACTTGGGAACCACAAGAGTTAAGAGGCTGAAATTCTTCCTGCAGCTACCCAAGAATATGCATAACCTTGTGTAAAAATTTCGTCCCAAAACTCTAATCTGAACATAAGATATTGGTGCCTCAAGTTTCGACCACGAAATTCGCGAAGTTCGACCATCAGAACTGGCGGGTCAGAGTAAAACTTGTGGCATTTTCATCATAGCGCTAGTCGACACCTGAAAACACCATGAGAATATTATTTTCCAGTTCCGGAAACGTTTTCAGTTTTCTAAAACAAAGCTTGCTCTAAGAAATCCAAAAAGGAATAGTTGGGAACCCAGATAGGGCGAACCACCGACTTGCGATTCAAAAGTTGTGATTTTCGTGGTCGAAACTTGAGGCACCAATATCTTATGTTCAGAATGGAGTTTTGGGACGAAATTTTTACACAAGGTTATGCATATTCTTGGGTATCTGCAGGAAATTTTCAGCCTCTTAACTCTTGTGGTTCCCAAGTTATAGCCCCAAACGTCATGATATATCCAAAGGAAACACCCTGTAGCATAGGTACGGTACAAAATTTTGTTCGTGCGCATCCACGTTTATCCCATCAAAAGATCTGCAACAATTTGTGTTCCGTCCCGAAGCGAACGCAGAATTACGGTAGGTAAAATGAAGGCGACGACGGGCCGTCACCTTGCGTTGCGTCGTCATCTTCGTTTTTCTTTACGGTAATAATCTTTTTGATGAGATAAACGTTGATTCCATGCGAAATAGTTTTGTGTGGGAACATAGAAAATCTACTCATCTCTTTGCTACTTATATTTGCCTACTGCTGAAATCGATAACAAAAGAGTAGATGCGAAGTGAATGTACGTACGTATAAGATAGTGTAGTAGTAAATGGATGAATAGGCATTTCATTGCAGTTGGACGCGATCGCCTTTGGTCACATCGGTCAGATCTGGTACACGCTGGACTCTCCGCTCAAGAAATACCTGGGCAACGAGTGTCAGAACGTGGTGCAGTGGCTGGAGCACATGAAGAGCAGCTACTGGCCGGACTGGAGCGACGCCTGCTCCAACCTCAACCTGCACACCGACTGGAAGATGCAGCCCCAGAAGCCGCCCACCATCGCCGATCCCGCCAACTGAACCTGACTCACTCAACCGCCTCCTATCTACCAACGCAGGGAGAGTGCTGAAGAAAGCGAGTAGAGACGCGGTTATACTTACTAATCTGGTGCTGGAGAGACGGGACCTCGTCTGCTGCCCGCTTTGTCCAAGTTACTTTGAGGGATAGTACTATTTCAATGACGTCGCGTGGTACCTTCTCTCCAGCAACCGACTACGTACGTATTCATAGTTTTCTTTTTCTATCGCTGCTTCCTATTGCTTTGCTTCCGTTTCTTCCTCTGTCCAGCTATTGTTTTGTGCTGTACCCTTCCTTATGTAACTGGACTTGACTGGAATTGGAAAGGAAGGAAAGTGATGGGATATCGGCTGAAGTGGATAAGAAGGGAGAAGTGGGCATTACATTACATATTCATTTTTAACGTTCACACGTATTGCAATCATTGCCAGGTTGTTGATTGATTGAACTCGCATGATGGTTGCTCGTACTAATTGATGAATCAAAATTTTCATGAGAATCTAATACGAGTACATGAAAATGGCAGAGTAGCAGAGAGGTATTAAGAGCATAAATATAGAACGGTTGAATAGGTTTAGGTACTACTGTACGATTTTGTAAACTGCAGCTGCTGATGTTCGCGTTTGCGTTGTTGTTCTTTTCGTTTTTGAACATTCTTGGTTTGATTTGCTTCATCGTTGTATTTGGCCTATTCTAACCGGCATATTTTCCTACCGACCAGTATTTACGATATTGTTTTGATGGCGTGCCTTTATGCTTACTGTCCAGGTTCATTTTCATTTGTGTTGCACGATGTTGATTATTCTTCCGCATACACAGGATAGGATTATCCGTTCCTGCTTTTTATACTTACTATACACTAGTTGCTACGTGTTGAGTATTGATATCGCTTATCATGCTCTTGATGGTGTCTTGTTTGACTCTCAGTGGTCGAATCTTTGTGCACGAATTACCTGCTACTTACAGGTCTGGGCTATCCGTCGTTGACGTTGTTATTGTTTTGTTCCAGTTTATCTTCTGCTATACTGATGTTTCGTTGATTTTCCTGCTGAAATATATGCTACCGTTGTTATGCTTCCATGATCAAACTTATTGCTACCTTTCAGATACTATACACAAACTACGAGACGTTATGGCATGAAGCCCCTCTACGCTACTAACTTGTATTTACGGAGAGCAGTAGAAACGGTTCACGGTAAAGCTCTCACGACATCAAACGCTATCAATATCTAAGCTAAGCTACCTTCTGCCATATGCATTTGTGGCACAAGGCACACGTACATACTGTACAGGCTATCGATAGGAATAAAACAACGCGATAAATAGTAGGTACATTACATACATATGTACGTAGAAGCAGGAGAATAAAACAACGAACAACAACGATAAGAGTAAAACAATGCGATAAAACATTAATAGCCGGAGGATAAAACGAAGCGAATAAAAACCGTCCCTATTCCTTCTTGATCGCCCCGAGGCGTTGAGCGAAGCGTTCCTCTCTGTCTTCCACTTGACCGTCTCCAGCTTGTATCATTGCTTCCAGATGCCGCACTCTCTCCTCCGTCTGTCGATCAGCGATGGCGATTCGTTCTCTGGTGATGGGAGTGATGAGGCCGATCTTTTTCACAATCTCTTGGTATGCTTTGTAGGACTGGTGGCTGAGCGCTTGCTTGGAGATGTTCTGGAATTCCAGGTACGCCATTTCGTAGATTTCGGCCAGGATGGACGCTTGATCTTTTGCGGCGGCCATCCTGTCCTGAAACTGCTGAAGCATGGGTCTAGTCAGCCTTTCTCTGGCCTCGATTCCGGCTGCGGCTGTCTTGAACTGGGCCACCTGCAACGTCCGAAAACCAATCGCACACTTTAGTATCGTTATCGTAACCTTATACATTCTATGTATTGTAGGTATACAAAACATAAAAAGCGTACCACCGGTATGTGTATTATGTAAAACTGTTCCTAGCCTAGCCCATGACTTACAAATTCTTCGAGCTCTCGTCTCTGCTCGTGCATTCCAGTCCGCCATTCGTGCTCCACTTGGCTCAGACGGCATCCCTGGTGATTTCGATGGCGGTTGAGGGTGCAATGGCAGCAAAGAGCAATTGCACAATCCTGGCACCATTGCATCTTGCCTGAATCCTTCTCCTTGCACTCTTCGCATATTGCTGCTGAGTCGTGGCCGCCCTCTGTCACTTGATCTATTGACATCATGGCTTCTTCTGCAACCGGTCAGGAAACAACGTGCTGATCCCGAGGAACGAGTGAAATGTGCAGAGAACCGACTAGCAGACGAAAGAACAAAACTGCAAACTGACTCAATGGAGCGCAGAGTGAGACGACGTCAGGGTCAGACAGGAAGTGGCAATCGGAAATTGAAATTCATAACGTCTTCGATCGATCACAAATTCTGAAGGAACTGCAAGGCTTCTTTTTACCTGACACATACAATTTATATGGAGGCAGACACCTTGTACTTTTAAACTACGTAGGTACATAGTGTACGTACAGTACATATTATGTACAGAATACGGTGATCCTCTAGTGAGCTATGTAATCAATCAATCATCAAGATTTTCCGTGGTTCCACGGGCTCATGGGCATGCTACCGTCCATAGGAAAGTTCATGAGCCCGCTATCAAAGTCCATGGCCATACTGTCCATGTCAGTGACCGAGGGGCAGTAGGCGATACTGCAACAACCGAATTCGCAGCAACAGCCGGTGCTTGTGCATCGGAGACATCGCCATCCCCTGGTTGTCAAAGCAATAGGCGCCCCGAAATAGCGAAAATAGTTGAGACTAGGGTCGAATTTAGACGGTCGCAAAGCGCCAGGACCCAGAAGACCGATGCCGCTGGCTGCGGACGGCATATCCCTCGGATCCTGAACGCCGCTCCCGTGTAGCGCAGAGGTAGAAGGCGAGGCGACGACGGCAGGATCGAATCCTAGGCCGGATCCCGAGTAAAGGCCGAGCAGGCGCGTGAGGCTGAGGATGCTGCGGTCGCAGAAACTCATGGCACAACACTGCAATGCAACACCAAACCGGTATGTGAGTTCCTACTGTATGTAGCCTACTTACCTAACCTTTATAAAAATCGTCAATAATCGTCTTTATTGTCGACGAATTATTTTTTTGCGAGACCGCACCCCACACGGTCGGCTGTAGGTGAAACTCCCACAGTCTCCTCCAACAACACCCGTTATGGTGGGCCAGTCCAGTGCCCTGCCGCTGGGGTTGTCAATCGCTTTTTAAAGATTAAAATTAAAATTAAAGATTAAAATCCCACCTGGCGAGAGTGGGAACTCATGTGTCTATGAATTATTGTTTATTCGTTTTCTACCATAATCCCGCAGCAGCAACCGCTGAGACAGCGTCGACACCACTTGCCGGCGGAGCTTCCCTTACAGAAGCTGCTAAGACAGCAAGACGGATTGTCTTCGCTGCCGCAGCAACAGCCAGACTGACAGCGAAGGCACGGACGACCCTGCAGATTGCCCAACCCCACGGACGCGGCGCAATAGGTGACTTCACAACACAGCTCCCTCTTCACTCCTTCCGCGTCCACTTCCTTCAGCTCAGGATTTGGATAACAGCAGCAGCCGGTATTGCATGTCGTACAAACTCTGCACAATATTCATATCCGATATCCGGAAATAAGCCACACGGCGACAGTGCATCTAATAATGCGCATGTGAATGCGTACGTGCGTACCCGTACACGTCAAGACATATTTCTGCACGCACGTATGTACAGCGGATTGTGTGCATGCATAGTACCAAACGTACGTAAGGTAGGTAGGCCTATTTTGAAAAGCCTTACTGGGGGTGAATTTCCAGGATTGTGACACAGTAATTGGTAGGGCAACAGGTATTTCCGCAGCAGCAGTTGCTGTCGCATTCCTGAATAAATTTATTGCTCTTCATTATGTCGAAGCATAGTATACATGGTACTACTGTGTCTATACGGCCACGTCACGTACTGTACATATTCAGAGTTTGGACCGAAACCCGAAACCAACTTTGCATCTCCTGTAGTACTGTTGGGTTGCTTGAGGACTGTTGTATCCGCCACCTCCGTATATGAAACCGCACACCTGAAATTGATGTCCTCCCATTGCGTCTGTCCGTACGTAAGAACATACGGAACGGAAGGAATGTAATGGACCTCACGACAAACAAAACAAAGCTGAGCTGGACCTGGCCGATGGGTGCTCGATGTGTGCACTTTCCGGCGATGGAGTCGGAGTAGAGGCAGCAGCCGCTCATGCACTCCTTGTTCTGAACGCAGATCCCGTCGTTATGCACCTGATCACGATTTCGTCTTTGCCTCAGGGCATTTTCATACGCCGCAGCGGCTGCTAATACTTGCTTACCGTAGTCATCAATATCGCAAGCAGTTACAAAAATTAGTAGGACAAACGGTCGCATTATGGAGAGGTAGTGTAGTACACGCAACGTGCAACCATGACTTCTCCCTCCTAAGACGCGAATAATGACCGAAAACGGCTGAAACCACCAGCAAAAGATCGAAGAGGTTTTTCAAATGAATTCCTTGGTCTTTATCCTCGTACCCGTAAATAAGCACACGTAGAGCGTTTGCAAACACAAACCACCTGCGTCGGGAATGCAGTAGGAGGGTAGCCTAGAGTATACGTAAATTATTTTATTATTGACACATTTCGCGTACCCGTGCACATGACATGACATACAGTCGTTACGTACTATATTCTATATAGGTCCCTTTTCGGCCAGAGAAAATAAAGCTGACGATGTGTTTCCCTTTCCATTTAACGCTTGTCACCTCCAAAAATAAACTCCATCATAAAATACTGCAGTAGGCGCAGTGAGGTTACATGTGAACGTGAGCCCCATCGACCACCGGTTGATCAGTATCACACTGGACAGTTTTGTCCATAACTTTGGCAGGAGAATAGCTCAGTTGCTTCACATCCTCGTACACACCAACTGACGCCATACGTCTACTGCTTTTCCATGCCAGGAACAGAAACAGTAAAATCTGGGACTTTGCCGTGGCGCCTAAAAGATGCAAAGAAATGCTGCGCATTTGCACGGAAGACGGAATTATAAAACTATCTAATGTACTGCGTACATATGCGTTATGTACATGGTCAACAGCATCAACATACCTAACAGACATATAGAGGTACAACAAAAAGTATGGATTTTATGTTTTATAGCTACATCACCATTGCATGCATGCACACCTCCAGTGACGATGAAGAAAGCTAGTCCTTGGTTATCGTAGAGGATGCATTCTCCCGACACCGGCTTCCTCTTCAGGCAAGAGTTGTCGAAAATGGTCCCGAATAACAAAGGACCCGGAATGGTGCCAAAGATACGGACGAAAATCCACCGGATTCCAAACGCAAGTGAACGCAATTCAAACGGAACCGACCTGGAGGCAAGTGTACATAATACAGGGTGTCTCACGTAGACCTACCTAACGACTCAGCCTTATAACTTCCGTACTACAGTTGATATCAAGCTGAAATTTTGTCCCCAGAAACCCAAGAATATACCATACTTTGTGGCAAAATTTAAGCCAGGTACGTCAAGCAGGGATGAAATTACGAGCCTGCAAAGTTGCGACCACTTTTTTCAGCATTTCGAAATCAGTGGTGCCACTATTGACCTCAACAGACCCTTGAAGGCTGTTATGGGCAGCAAATCGCCTGTATTTTT
The DNA here is from genome assembly GCA_030247985.1 of Epsilonema sp. ZAB3_2. Taxonomy (NCBI): domain Eukaryota; kingdom Metazoa; phylum Nematoda; class Chromadorea; order Desmodorida; family Epsilonematidae; genus Epsilonema; species Epsilonema sp. ZAB3_2. The sequence goes on from JASAMW010003921.1 coordinate 38,838, forward strand.
GAATCCTTTGTGTTCTGGACTGTGGTGATGTTCAGCCATTGTTGTACCACCATATTGCCACGTTGGATAAGCTGCTAGACCATGCTGAGCAAAAGATTCTAATCTCAAAACCATGCTCAGTGCAGGAAAATGACAAATACAGAGTCCAAAATTTCCAAGCCTGTAATTTCGTTCGCTGTGGGCCTATCTGACTCAAATTTTGCCACAAAGTATGGTATATTCTTGGGTTTCTGGGGACAAAATTTCAGCTCGATATCTACTGTAGTACGGAAGTTATAAGGCTGAGTCGTTAGGTAGGTCTACGTGAGACGCCCTGTACTATCGCAGGACCGTCCACGTCGTACGTACCGTACGTACAGTAATACTGTAGTGCGTTCATACGTAGTACGTGCATTCATAAGTGCAAGCCCATTTAACCCCCTTCGAAATCCCAGGCGTCCGCCTGTCCGTAGTCACCCGGCAAACCCCGTCTATGGACGGGGTTTTCCCCGTCCGTAGACGGGGTGGAAAAACAAACCCCGTCTACGGACGGGGTTTGCCCCGTCCGTAGACGGGGTTTGCCGGGTGGCTACGGACAGGCGGACGCCTTGGATTTCGAATGGGGTTAACCTCAACTCCGACTCCTGAATGGGTATGGATGTGCAGAATGCCATGAGAACGAAGAGGGCGAAGAGACACAAGAACGGATAGAGCAGAGAGCAGGTGAGCTCACAGAAGTCGCTACTCACCACACCGGTTACTGTTTGCCCATCCGACAAACAGTTCTGATACGGCGCGACGGCGCATTGACAGTCCACATATTTCTGACAAGGCACACCGCAAAAAATGCTTTCCCATTGGCCTATAGGCTACAATTGGGTGTCCCAAAAATATACTGCTCAACTCGTACGTAGCGCATGTACGTGCGGTTCGCATTGTGCTGCATACCTATGTACATGCATGCATGTGTACTTTACTTTTGCCTGAAGCGGTGACATGTAGGGCGTTGGTGAGCATCCGGCGTAGCAGGGTGAGTAGTAAGTGATGCTTTGCACGGAGTCGCAAACTGGCTCGTAGCATTCGGCGTTGCACTGGAGGTCGTAGTTGCAGCTGTGATTCAGGCTCATCGTAGAGAAAGGCTCCAAGTCCGGCACCGGACAGTCTCGAAGTCTGAAGGTTAGCAAAAAAGTATGGAGCCGAAGGGTTTTTAAAGCTTAACTAAACTTTTAACTTATTAAATAAACTTTTAAACTTTTAAATCTTACGCCAAGTGATTCGCCTGATATCCATAAGGCACAGCCACGCCGACGATGTTCCGGTTCGGACAGTAGAGCAAGAAGCTGAGACCGAGCACCAGGCAACCCACGTCAAACACGAAGGACATACTCAACATGGACGGGACTTTCATGTGAAAGCGCTTCACCACGTAACCACCCAGTACAGTTCCGATGGCTGCAGATGGCACGAGCGACACGCCTGAAAATGTGTAGCGCAATGTAAGGGATAACGCGTTGTCAGACACAAATTCATTGACAAGGCCATAACTGCTACTATAAATTCGTCTACACGGGGAGGGGAACTTTAGATGCCGATTCGAATGCGGTTTTTAGTCAATATGGGGATATTTATGTGTTGTACACGACAGGGGCAATACAGGGAACGTTCAGTACCAGTAATCAACCCAGCGTTGCTGGCAGTCAGCCCGAAGAAACTCTCTACGATTTTCGGGAAAAATGTGACGACGCCGGTGCCCAGTAGACCCTCGATGCAATCGACGGCAATGAGCCAGATCAACGTCCAGCTTTTCAGAATAGCCTAAAACGGAAATGCATCGATTGATTACGATATATACATACGTAGCAGGTGCCCGAAAGCGGTTTAAGTAAGCAGTCGCCGACTCTGCGTGTACATACAAATAACATATTAAATATGTAGCCTACGTACGTACTTTGACTGATTGACAAAAGTCTTCTTTTCCCATCGAAAAATTGAGCTGAGAATTCACCTCGCGCTGGGGCGATCCTAGAAAGAAGGCAAAAAATTTCAAAAGTAGGCTATCATCGCTGATTTAGAAAAATCCAGCACAAGAATAAAAGCCAAAACATACAGTACCAGGCAATTTCGAGGGAAATCCAGACATGAGGAAGGCAGCGAGTAAACTCACAAAAGCAGCGATCAGAAAGCCTATCCACCAAGCTCCAACCCAATCCTCGCCACTATTAGCACTGAAAAAGCCGTGTCATTGCGTTATTCATGTTCGTAACACAGCTGGCATAATGGGACATGAGGACAGCCCACTTTCCTTATTCTTGTGCTTACTACGAGTAGGCGGCCCCAGTCCGCAGGTCCCCATTGATCCTAAGAAAAGCACCGCCACCGGCAAAGCCAAGAATTGGACCGAACACGCTGGACCCGAAAAAGATACCTGCAAGAAAAGCCTTTTGCCCAAGTAGATTGTTGCGACAGTTGGCAATGATGGAAAAATTTAGTGACCTACCCAAGTACAAGGCGGATTGGTGCTCCTCCACGCTTTCGTCGAGAAAAGTGACGCCGAGAGTGTAAATGGGCGTCGAGCCGATTCCGTGCAGCACTTGGCCCAGAAGCAAAATGAGAAAGAAGTAGATGTTGTGTCCATTAGCCTCCCGATTTCCTACATCACAGTAAGTTCACGTTCACTCAATCGTCACGGCATACACACGGACCATACTGTAGATGTGCGGGCATGCGCATGCGTACTGTATACATACACGTACGTACGGGTATGTACATGCGTGAGTATACGGCACCTACTTTTCAGCTGCGCACTACAGGTATGAGTGGACTCGTTCCTGGAAATATTGCCTGAATAAGGAGGAGCGATGGCGTGTGGTAGGGTAAACACCACAGAGCCCAAGGCCATCAAAAGCATGCCGACAGCCAGCCATCTTCCTTTGTGACCTGAAAGCAAAACAATATCCACTGACGTCAATTGAAACAGCTCTTTCCTAATCAATAATAACTTCAACGAGCCTATACTGTAGTTCCAGGAATGGGTAAACCTTTTCCTCCAAAATGCGACACAGGTATGGTGGACAACAGGACCGAGACTTCATACACGACGGCGAGAAGGGAGGACTGGACACTGGTCAGCTGAAATCGCTTCTCCAGCGTACTGAGAGCTGAGGGCAAGAGACCATTGATCAGCATACCTTGAGTAACACTGCACATGCACAGAGCGAACAACAAACAGGTGGGCCGGTTGAATCGGGAAAGGCATGGTGACGTGAACCTACAAAGAAGTACGACACCAAATATGAAATACCATGGTATGCCAAAATTATGAATGGTTAGCTCTGTGTAGTGTAGTAGCATAAGGAGTAGTACTGTACTGTGTACGTACACGTACACTGTCGTAGCTCAGTTCGGTACTTCGGGCACGGTTAGCGAACCGCCTGGGTTCGAGTCCCTCTCCCCCCCCCCCCAGCACGAATGAGGCAATTTCATTTCAGACTCTTTTGTTCTTTGACGCTTACTTTCCCCATCCAAACTGACCACTGGAGCTGGATGAGGCAGCAGTATGGTGAGTGTTAGTAGCAAGATGACCTTTACGATCCTCCGAAGATTTCTTCTCACCACTCATACTTCTTTTTCCAACCGCCCAGCAAAAGCCCAAAAAGAGCAAAAATGGGCCTGCCGGAATATTCAGCGTCCGGCGCTCACGATTCGTTTATTTATTTAGTAGTTTTATTCAGAATGAATTTCTTTAGCAAGAATAAAAGTAATATACAGTATCCGACAACAGCATAATAAATTCACTGTACATAAGTATTAGGTAGGTAGGCAGTTGAATACATGATAAAAGAATCTACGTGTACTAGCCTCGTTGGCATATTAATTTTCTCTAAATGCATGGAGAAAGGGAACCGTTCGCACAGTGTAACTAACTGTCGATATGCAGGTACACGTACAAGTATATTATATAGGCATGGTATGGTACGTAACCGAACTAATTTTCTTCATAATAGCTCAAGCGATCATACAGTCATCACTTGCTTGTTTAGCACAGGCTCTCAAGGCAGCCACTTCGTTGCCATGATAGCTGAGGCATTAGTCAAAGAATAATGATAGCTTTAGCTGGCAAAAGCGCGGCGTTGCTAACTTGAAGGCACCTTATTCTTCGCAGAAACAAGAGGCTCTGAAAGGCTTCAACGTAATACATATAGTACGTACAGTATGTATGTATCGCTATCGTATTGTTTTCTCGCATGTTTTTATCGCAATTAAAGTATGCAAGGTACATACAGTCAAGTACATTTGAATGCAGCATATACATACGTAAGTACATACTGACCTAAACAACTCATGTTGATGATGAATGAATTTACTGTAGCCACAAGATGCAAAACAAAAACTAAATACATTTTAGATGCTGGAGTATAGATAGACTGCAGCCGGGAGCACACTGCAGAATCCGCACGTGACGGGTTACCAGCAGTATCCCCGTCAACAGCGATACCACAGCCTCAAACAATAATTAATTACTTGGCCCTAAAGCCAAATAACAAAACTGTTTGGGGCCAAGTTGGTAACAGTAGGAGAGGAGATTGTCTGAACTAGGCCGAGGCCTCAGACTTCAAGAAGTCCCCGAAGTTCGCCAAGCAATGTACCAGTATGTACCGTATCCTCGCGGCGTTATACAGCTTGATGCTACAACCATAGTAAGGTAGCTGTGGCTGTTTGTAGGCTTACCGGTTTTAATTACTACGAACAACCTTATCTCTATATTGTACTGATCAATGGAAAAAATAAACATAGTACGTAGCATAGAGGAATTAGTAGAACGGAGATGTGAAATAAAGAAAGTAGAGAGTAGTTCCTTGATCGATGAAAGGAGAAAGCAGAGTTGACAGGCAAAGCCTGGATCACAGGTCGAAGAGCTTCACTCACGCTTGTCTCTACCTCGTTGGAGACAAGCACCCGAAACTGACCATCAACTGCTTGTACAGTGCTGATAATGAGCTTGGCCACGTAGCAGAAGCGACTGTTATGCGCTGGCATGTAAGGAATGTCACTTTGCTCGACTAGGAGATGGCGAAGGAGGAGGGCGCTATAATTTGCCCTCGAGTCACCGGCCGCTAGGGTCCAGCCTAGACCATCGTGCAACCAGATCACATCTGGCTTAGGCGAGGCACAGATTAGCACCTGCACATCGCCCAGCTGACCAAATTTCAGGTTCGTTCTCCACAAACTCACGTTTGCTATGCCATATGCGTGTACGTGAGTGGGCGATGAATGTACGGTGTCGCCATCTTTACTCGCGCATCTGTAGAAGCCAGTTTGTTCCAGCTGAGTAACGTGGAGCAGACAGCGGGAACTGACGCGGTGCTCCCCGATACTGTTGAAGCTGCACTCCGTCACTCGGCGCAGTGAAGAGCAAGCTAGCGGTCGCCAGTCATGATGGTGACTGGCGCGGAACTCCCATCCGACTCTCGCTGGCCGCGGTAGAGAATTGATGGTACAGTTCAGCTGAACAGTTGCGTTACCCAACGGGTAGACACCGCTGGCCAGCTTCGAGTTGTCGTCGCGCAACCAGGCCCCACAATGGGGAAAGCTGGAAGAGCTGCATTCAGTTACGCACGACTTGTTCGCCGACGCTTGCAATAACTGGACAACGAATAAAATGGTGAAGACGATGGCTAGAATATGATTGAAACTGAGAAAGAATTGCGGTGCGAAAAGTCGCATGATCATTTCTGCAGTATTGGCTAATTTTCTCGTCAGCTTACACTGCGCAGTGCGCCAATGGCAATGTCAGAACGAGAGCAAGAAGTGTTTGTTGCTCATGTGCAGTGCAGCTCAGCTACGTATTGTATGTAGCCATAAGCCATTGATGTCGTAAATGTCAAGATTGTACACAGGCCATAACTTTGGGACTTGCGACAGCGTCAGTTCACTTTTGTTGACATTGGAAAGCATGTATGTACATTCTGTACGAAAGCATTTCAAAAACCTTGATTTTATTACGTATTTAGAGATACAGTGCATAGCATCAAACCCGCACGGCACATGTCAGAATTATTTTATCATAAATCGCGACGGCGATCTGCTGAAGCATTCGTACCTAATCTGAACAAAATTCGAAAAATTCGATTGCAAAGGCACACTATGATCAAAAATGCTATGATGTTATATGGCCCATGTGTGATCGTAATCTGTCACGACGATGTCCGTTTGTTAACCATATTGAGCGCATGTAAAATGACACCATTGATCACTTCTGCTATACCACTGACAGTCACATCGTCACTTAAGGCAGGAATGTGGATGAAAAGCACACGGGATGCATCCTTGGACAATGAGAGAAAGTAGGAGAATGCGCAAAGGAATCTGAATTAGTGCCCAAAAATTCCAACAAATACGAAAAATTACCGCTGCAATACCAATTCATATGTAGCAATTACCGGTAGCTAAAGCGGCACATAAACATAGCCAAAATTACCGTCCAGGGTTTGTTGAAGCAGCAACGGGCACGCTGAATGATTGAGAGGAAAGCTCTTGAAGCAACTGATCAACAGGAACACCCGTGGACAGAATGGAGCAATCAGTGTCCAGTGAACAACAATTGTTCAAGGGCACATCAGCTGGAAAAAGTGCATTTGGAATTGGTTTGGAAAAGTCCGTTTGTTTGGGTCAAATTTTCAAGGCGCACAAAATCGTCGTTTACAGTTGCATATTCATTCACACCCAATGCCGACCGCTGCAAAGCTTACAATTGATATCTTTCGTGCAATATCCGAAATTGAAAGACTGGGTTTCAATGAGTACCGATTTGGCAGCGGGGTGCACACCAACATGCACAACAAGCTGGAAAGGTAATCCCAGCTTTGCAGATAAGCTTCTTTGAAGTGACAAATTGCAATTCAAATTGCAATACACTGTGGCACTGTCAAATTTAGCTCACGTCTGGTGTGTGCTGATTCCACAGCTCATTTACAACCGTAATGGTAGCATCGTAAGCTACTGGAAGCACAGTTGTCACCAGTTGCACCTCAGCGTTTTGCCATTCTTTCCTCAATTGCAAAACGACCAATTCACTGGGATTGCACTCTATGCCTCCAAACGGGCCAAAGCCAGTCAGCAACACACACTTCATGTTTGGCACGCCGCCCTCCAATAGCAAAAGGCTACGTCAAGAAAGAGGCAATATTCGTCGCCAGATTTCGCAAGTCCAGCTCTGCCCAGATGCGTCAGATGAAGCGATGATGTAAAATGACGCTGCTCCAACTGTACTGTAGCGAGCGTAAGGTGTAGGTCCCGCACGGAAAACTAATCAGCTGATCAAAGAAAAGAACGCAGCGAGCGCCGCGCTGCCGCCGCGTACATGTACAACAATGTACGTATTCGTGTACATAGTACATAATATATAGGTGTTGGATTTCACTGGGAGGTTATGTTGGGAGGTTATTGGGAGGTTATTGGGAGGTTATTAACTCATACGCCGACCTGGCATCATTGTTGGCAACAACTTGTTCACTTGTTGTCGGTTTTGTTGTCCGTTTTGTTGTTTGTTGTCCGTTTTGTTGTCCGTTTTATATGGGTGTTGTCGGTTTTGTTGTCGGTGGACAACAAAATTGACAACGAACAACAAAACCGACAACACCCATATAAAACGGACAACAAAACGGACAACAAACAACAAAACGGACAACAAAACCGACAACAAGTGAACAAGTTGTTGCCAACAATGACGCCAGGTCGGGGTATGAGTTAAGGTATGACCCATCAGTTTAGGAGATCAGTTAGAATTGCATTTCACAGCAATAGGTTTCCCCCCCCCTCTCTTTTCCATACATGCTTTCCAATGTCAACAAAAAAGTGAACTGACGCTGTCGCAAGTCCCAAAGTTATGGCCTGTGTACAATCTTGACATTTACGACATCAATGGCTTATGGCTACATACAATACGTAGCTGAGCTGCACTGCACATGAGCAACAAACACTTCTTGCTTACGTTCTGACATTGCCATTGGCGCACTGCGCAGTGTAAGCTGACGAGAAAATTAGCCAATACTGCAGAAATGATCATGCGACTTTTCGCACCGCAATTCTTTCTCAAGTTTCAATCATATTCTAGCCATCGTCTTCACCATTTTATTCGTTGTCCCAATTATTACAATGCGTGAGCGAACAAGTCGTGCGTAACTGAATGCAGCCTCTCTTCCAGCTGTCCCCATTGTGGGGCCTGGTTGCGCGACGACAACACGAAGCTGGCCAGCGGTGTCTACCCGTTGGGTAACTCAACTGTACAGCTGAACTGTACCATCAAAATCCTCTACCGCGGCCAGCGAGAGTCGGATGGTAGTTCCGCGCCAGTCACCATCATGACTGGCGACCGCTAGCTTGCTCTTCACTGCGCCGAGTGACGGAGTGCAGCTTCAACGTATGCAAAACACCCCGTCTGTTCCCGCTGTCTGCTCCACGTTACTCAGCTGGAACAAACTGGCTTCTACAGATGCGGCGAGTAAAGATGGCGACACCGTACATTCATCGCCCACTCACGTACACGCATATGGCATAGCAAAAACGTGAGTTTGTGGAAGACGAACCTGAAATTTGGTCAGCTGGGCGATGTGCAGGTGTTGTGCCTCGCCTAAGCCGGATGTGATCTGATTTGCACGATGGCTCAGCTGGACCCTAGCCGCCGGTCACTCGAGGGCAAGTTATGGCGCCCTCCTCCTTCGCCAGCTCTTAGTCGAGCAAAGTGACATTCCTTACATGCCAGCGCATAACAGTCGCTTCTGCTACGTGGCCAAGCTCATTGCTTAGCACTGTACAAGCAGTTGATGGTCAGTTTCGGGTGCTTGTCTCCAACGACGTAGAGACAAGCGTGAGTGAAGCTCTTCGACCTGTGATCCAGGCTTTGCCTGTCAATTCTGCTTTCTCCTTTCATGGATCAAGGAACTACTC
>JASAMW010003923.1:0-26439 GCA_030247985.1 Epsilonema sp. ZAB3_2
AATTTATCACACAGCATTTGGCAATCAAATTGCTTCACCACACAACTGCTGTGCTTGTTTTACCCATCTCCCTGTAATTGGAATGCCATAGTAAACACCTGCTCCACATCAAACTCTGCACAGACTTCTATGCAGAGCTTAGAGGGAAAATTAGAGCCTCTAATCTGTGTGCAGTTTCTTTGGCATTCCCCAGGGAAATGTTATGCCCATCATAGCTTGGGAATCTGTTGTTGCTCTTGGTCTTTCAATGGCATTTCCATGATAAACCCAGAACACAGACCCGTTGCTTCAAGGCACAATCTGTAGCCAGATGCAGGTGCAGGTGGAGTTACAATGTCCATTGCAACTACATCCATTAGCTTCAATGGGGCAGGGGTGGGGTGCAGCTTTGTTTTATCTCTGCAACCTTTCCCCTGCCTGGTAGTACACTCAAGGTAAGAGTCAGAAAAGGAGCAAATATCCTTGACCAGTTCAGGCCTGTAGAAAAGGCGCTCTATATAGAGCTTTTGCTCCTTCTTGCCCATGTGTCCACCTTGATTAGTGTACTGTACTTCTCTCAATAGAGAAGCATGGTAAATGCTTGAACTGTATGCTCTTGCATACAGTTCTTTACTCTCATGTGCCTCTGTATGACAGAGGGCACCATCAATTAGATGGAAGTTTTCTTCCATCTCCACTAACCAATTGGTTAGCCTTTATCTTCAGGGACTGCATGATCACTCTTGAAAACGTTGATGGCCTTTACAATGGAATCCATCGATTGCATTTGGCAGTCTTGTTCCATCAACTTGTCCTGAAGATCAGAATCATCCAATGATGTGCCTGTATTAGGCCCATTTTCATTTTCAGATTCTCCAGCTGCCTCCAGTGGTTCATTGTCGTTTTCGACTAATTCAACTGGAGCCATCAGCTGCACACTGACTGAAGGTCCAGGGATGGCTGGTGGCTTGGGTGGTAAACCAACTGCCGCCAAATTGCCAAGCCCAGGCCTATACAGTGCCTTTTTGGTACAGCAATGGTCATGGTTTTCCATGGGCACCTGCTGAAACCACTCTTTATTATCTGCTGAGCAATTCCAATCCTGTGAGCTCAACAGCTCAACCAGCTGAGCTTGCCTTTCAGAAGAAAGCTTGAGTGCAGCTGCAGTAAACAGCTGCATATCTCGCTCAGTTGGCTCCCAAGTTTCAGGATTGGTTCCCTCAGGCAGATCTCCATCATTCAATGGAAGAGGCGTGCCTATTGCATGGCCATCTGGAATTCCAGCTGCATCAGGTACATGTGCCATTCCAGGTAGGGGCGCCTGTTCCAGAATCTTGTGGCTTATCTTTTTGATAGCCAGTTCCATGTCTAGTGCTTGGGATGCACATTGGCTCCCAGTTGACACAAAGACATCTTGAGCCTTTATGGGCAGTGATTTTCCCAGATTACTTAGAGATGAGATTTCATCTCTGAACTCAAAGTCAGGTTTGCTGGGAATACCTGCCTCAACTGATTGTTCTCTGCCTGGCTCAAAAGCAGAGTACTGCACTGGATCCAACAATTCTTGGGCCTGTGTCACCAGGATTGCCACTTCAACTGAAGGCTGCAATGTGGGCACATCAGACAATTGTGGTGTTTCCAGTGATTGTTCTGATCCATCTGGATCAGCTCTTTTTGGCATGGCAGATGCTGCCTTGCCTTGCGCTGTCATGTCCCTTGCCATTTCTGGCAGTTTTCCAGCTAATCTGTAGTCAGTTTCCTGACTGAGCTGTGCATCTGGGGGACAGATGGACAGAGGCTCGCGCATCACATCTCTGCCCAGGGGATCCAGTAATCTGTATCCCATTGCAGTCATGGCAGAGGAGCCAAGCAACAAGTGAATGCCACATGGGGCATGATCAGCTAGAACAAAGGGTACCTCAGTGAATCCACTGGTCCAACCCTCGAGTTTTACTCTTAGGTTTACTTCATGCTGACACTTGTCCTTAGCCATTAGGCCTCCAATGCCATGAATGGTAGCAGAGAACGGCAGAGTTCTATAGGCTAACTCCTCTTTGGAGAGCCTGTTTTCTGCCATAATGGCGTCTAACAGCTCTTGGCTGATCATGTTCACTGTAGACCCAGGATTCACAGTGGCATCGCATGGTTTTCCAGCGACTTCTACCACTGAGGTGAATAAGGGGCCTCTGAGTAAACACCTTGTTCCAGGACCATAAAATATGTCCATTACGCCAGTTAAAGTCATTGCTTTGGCTGTTCCTGGCCCAGATTTAGGTGGGAACGAATCCAAGCAATGAGTGCGTCTGAGGAATCTTGTCCTCTGTTGAAAATCGCAAGCAGCTTTTCTCCTGTCAGCTTTTGCTGACAGGGTGGAGTCAAAAGGCTGACTTTTAGCCTTTGCTGCTTGTTTGCTGTTGCTCTGTAGGCCAGTAGCATAATTAGAGGGGCTCAGTCCAGCCCTAGCAGCAGCTGCTGCTTGACTCTCATTGCCTACTAGCCCAGTGAGTGAGGCTTTGGAGCTGTCACTGCCATCCTTGCATGTGCTATTGTATATGCTTGGCAATTTTGAAACAACACCCAAAGCTACTATAAATTCTGGCTCAAGCTTAACAGAACCTTTTGGTTCATGTTGCACAGCCACAGAAGCAGGTATTATGTCCTTGTCCTTTGTGGACAAGCTGGACTTCTTCCTTTTCCTGCGCCTGAGGTGCTTCTTAAGCTCAAGCGCAATGTGTGCTGGAGAAGCCTCAGGGCATTGTCTAACCCCATGGTCAGGCTTGCCACAGAAATAGCATGCAAAGCCAGGCGATTTTGGTCTGCTAGTAGGAGCAGAGGATTGGCTATTGCAGGTATTCTGCTGTTGAGACTTGCGATTCCAAGTCTCCAGCTTCTCCATTTTTCCTTCTTGTTCAGTCTTGGACGATTTGTCCAAGACTTTCAGAACTGCCACAGAGGCAGAGGCATTATTGGAGTCCAAACGGCCTTGCTTGCAGGAGGAGAAATTCTCTCCTCTGTCTGCAGTAGGTGGTCGGGAGGAGCTCCTGCTTCTTCTCTGCTCTTCTATGCGTTCAGATTCATCCAGCCTTCTACAGATGTACACCATCTCTTTCATGTGGATGACTTGAGGGTGATCCACCCTTAGCTTTTCCCGCCATTCTTTGGGGATAGCTTCCATGAAGAAATGGCCAGCTATTTCATCTCTAGATGCTGGATTCAAATGACCATAGGCCTGGAACATCAGCATGTCCAGCCTAAAGGCAAATTGTCTCAGGTTTTCCTGAGACCTATCCCAGCAAATTCCAATCAGCTTAGAAAGAGCAGTTGCTCTTCCTTCTGGCCCCGTCGCCCATCTCATGAGCTCACTTCTGAGCTCATAGTAGGTGATGTTTGGTTGATCAACCACCCCCCCCCCCTATCATGGAATATGCTGTACGTACCTCATTTTTGAGGAACCGTGATATGCCTGTGACAAACAACTGATCATCAGGCTCTCCTTCATCATCGACGAAGTTGTAGGAAGCATAGGTCTCATATTCTCTAAAGAATAGAGACACTGTTGGGAAGGAGGCGTCGGGGTCAGACCAAGGTATGGGCTTTTCCATTTTTGGCCGCCTTTTAGGGACACCCCTACGAGGAGTAGAATCATCATAATTTTGATGACCACCTCGCCATTGGTTGCGCCTCCTATGGACACCAACACCTGAGTCAGAGCCGACCCAACTGTCGCGACCATATTCACCATCGATTCCATCACGTCCCCATTGGTGATGTATGTCTCTACGGCTTCCTCCGCTTCCTCTTCGTCTTCTTCCCCAGTTGCTGCTGTTGCTGCTGTCATCTCCTCCACCACCACCTCCTCCTCCTCCTCCAGCGCCTTGGTACAGGCGCTGTGGAGGTGGTGACATTCTTCTGCCATCTTGAGGTGGCGTGTGTTGGCTTGGGACTGGGGCACTAGGATTACAGTGCTTACCATTTCCTAGTGCAGACTGAAGATTCAGTTGCAGTCCCGTGCCAGCTTGATTCAAGCGAGGAGCTGTACCTTGATTGTTGAGTGATGCAGCAACTGGAAACCGTTTGTAGATTCCGTCTGCTATGTATCCTCTTTGATACTGCAGATTCAGATCTACAGAATTTCCAACTTTAGGAAGTCCCACAGCCTCTTGCTGTGGAGCTTCGACTAAAGGCTGGACATGAACCAGCAAACCAGCAGGCTCTGGTTCCGGCTGTAGAGAGGGTGGTGCACACTTCCCCTCTCTTCTCAACTCTTGGCCCTTGCTCAGCCCATCTTCCCATTTTGGAAGAGGCGTAGCTTCAGGTTGTACCCTGTACAAGTCACGATTGTGATCATACAGGTGGCATGCCTGATTCCAGGGCGCCATTGAGGTTGAGGCATCTTGCGGATTATTATCCCGCAAGGTATTTGGCTCTTGTACGACGCCAATCGTCTCTTCTCTTTCTGTGCGAGGTTTGAACGGGACTTGCATTTCCGGGGCGGGAGGCACCCTGCATAAGTCCGGTTCATTTCGCCAACCGGAGTGCAAATTATTAACGAATTTCTGCGGCAACTCGTCTGGGCTTGCCATCAGGTCAGCTTGATGCTCATCTGTATGGCAGTTCTCTTTAGAGGCCTCATAATTTTGCACTTCGATTTCGAGACGATTTTCACGTCGATTGTTGCATTCATACATATTGCGGAGTTTTCTCCACATGCAATCAATTTTGTCCAATTTCCTCACGGTGTTCACAGCTTGGTAATCTCTACCTTCCGGCTGGCATTCCAGCCACGCTGCTTGCACCTTGTTATGGGTCTTGGACAATTCTGAATCCAATATGTCCACGTACAGTCCTTTTAGGACTGCTTTGACAGCCCGAATTATATTGTCAGTCTCCTGGGCTGTTCCAGGAGCTGCGAGCCATTTTTGGACATCACGAAGCATTGCTTCGGCCTGATTCAGCTGGCGCTGAAAAGGGACTTGCTCCAAACGGAGTGCAGTTTGTTCAATATAACGAAGCATCGCTTCGGCCTGATTCAGCTGGCGCTGAAAAAGGTCTTTCTCCAAACGGAGTGTGGTTTGCACCATATCTGATATTGGGGCGGGGTTAAGCCCGTCGCCCGATAATAAATAGTACGGAGAGCTGGTTTCAACTCTCGTAATATGGGCTGGGTTAAGCCCGTCGCCCGATACTGATAAATAATACCGAGAGCTGATTTCAACTCTGGCCTCTTTTTTACATACATTTACATTATTTTCGCCTGTCGTCGTCATGAACGACAGGCAATTTTTTCCGCCGTCCATTCTTGGACAGCTCATTTTTTCTTTTTTTTTCTTGGGGGCGGTAGTTGTTGCTTATAGACGTCGGGAATTCACAGAATTGAGAGCTCATGAGTAAACTCCCCTCAGCCCTAGCACATACCACGCCGTACTTGAAAATTCGCTTGTTGGAAACCACGGTACAGACAGTCGTTCGAGTTTGACCTCCATGTAAACATGGTGGAGACTACTGGTCGTTTGGAGGCCGCACTGAAAGACCAGGAAAGAACTACCTAGCTGACCAAGCCTGTTCCACCAATCTCTTTTGTACTGCAGCCGTGAAGCCACAGCGCAATGGATTATGGTGGAACGCGGTAGCCGCAACTGATCAGTCAGGAATGACCCACCAGATAGTAGTCTCACCATGTTTAATCGACGCATCCGCCTGTCTCTTTCGTCCTGCAGCTGTGAGACCACAGCACGATGGACTTAGACTTCTGCGGGATTCCGCGCCCTGCGACCGTGAAATCACAGCAGGCACGATGGACATGAGCAGTCCACTGTCTGACCGGAAGTTCCTCTGCACAGATGCCGATCTGGTCGATCTGGCAGGCCGAAATACATCAAGCACGACGAAATACGTACATCAGGCCAAGAGGAGTTTCAGTTCCTCACTCAGAGGCAGACTGCATTTTCATAAGCTCAATCAAACTCTCGAATCTCCGACCGACCGTCTTTATCGCACACAACATACCAGAACTGAATTCAAAACTGATGCAATTGTCAGCCTATCTTCTTGCTCCGCACGCTCCACACGCAGTCGCCAGTTGTCAGCTGCAGAAAGTCAACCGCCATTGGTGAAGACGGCCGCCAGCCAATTGGCGGCCTTGGCGCTTCCCGCCCAACTGTCGCCTGCGCAATGTTATCTGCTGCCAGCTGGATCGATGAGTCTATTTTCGGCTCTTCTAGCCCTCACCGCCCACGCTTTCGCCCGCTTGACAGCGCCGTACCGGAAACGTACGGTACGCTGAGTGCACCGTTTGCAGTTCTTGTGCATCTTCGGAATAGCGTTTCTATCCCGGCGCCAGAGTCAGCAAATAATAGTGACGCAGCTGGACGCGGCTGCGGTCGATGGTCCCGCAGGTTTTACACCCCCCCCCCCCTTCTAGATTGCACAGCTAATTGATTGATAACTGGGCTAAAACATGTTAGTACGAATGTGAAAGAGGAAAATAATTGACCAGATATATTTCCCAACGTACCTCACCATTGGAGATTGGATTTTTGCACCTAGAAGAGCTTTCTTGACCAAAATGATCAAAACTAACCGAAAGAGTGGCATTCCAGTGTGACAGTTCAGCATGGGAGAGTGAAAATGGACAATAATAAAGTGCACAAATTCATCCAGAAGGTGAAATTCATCCAATATGAGGCAACAAAAGGGCATCAATGAACAATACTCATAATTACGTATGACAGATTATCTCTGGCTGAAGCAAGAAAAATGCAGCCAAAAAGGGAAATTGATGTGCATTCAGTTTGGCCAAAATCATTTTTGAAGTGTTTTGCGGGAATCGCTTTAACTCGCGAACGGTGACTTGTAGCGAAACGGCAGACAAACCATATTATAGCTCTTGAATTGAGCTTTCAGATGAGCTAGGTCCCATCTTCTATGCCGCTTAAAACGGGAGTTATGGTCAATTAAAAGTTGTGCAAATTTAGTTTGGACACCCTGTACAGATGCATAGATGCATAGATGTACAGATGCATAGATTTACAAAACAATAATAATAAGGGTTGGTGGGCCATAAACTTATTGTCACGGTGATAATCAATGGTCAGGGACAGGGCGGTGTACGGTCGGCTACAAGGGCCACAAACAAGATGACTTGCTTACTCACCTCCATCAGTTAGACTCAATCCTCTTTCATCCATCTCCTGCTTGATCTGTTCCAAGTCGTCTGTAATTTGCGCCAGTATGCCGGAGCGTTGGGTGACGCCTCCGCTGGCTTCCTTGTACTTCTCCCGGGTTTCCGCCAGCTTGTCCTGGACCGAGCGAAAGCTGGCCAGGATGCCTTCCAGCTGGCTGTTGAGATATTTCTCCCTGGAAGCGATCTTCTCCATGTTCTTCTTCACTTCTGCGGCCAGGCGCTCCAGTTGCGTCTGGGCTGACTCCATGGTGCCGCGGATGGACTCGCGATACTGCTGCATCTGCTCCAAGTGGGCGCGCCAGTCCTATTCACGCAAGGCACAGCAGTCGTGTCGGTGTACTGTATGTAACTTACAGTACCTCCATATCACAGCCCATGTTGCTACACAAGTTCACAATGAATGCCAACCGCCATTCATGGATGTCAGCCATAGAGATATTGGCGGGCTCACTGTCATTGTCGTCATGAAGAGGCAGAAACTGCCTGCATACCTTTGCATCTTGTCTTATGGTGATCTTGAGTGAAGGCAAAACGCGTTCCACTTCCAGCTTCCAAGCAGCTGCATCGGTTTCACTGGCCAGCACTTCCTTCTTCTCTTCTCCTCCATCCGCCTGAAGATTTGACACGTTATGTTATGTACATAACGTGTCATATGTATAGCGTAATGTACACAAGATGCAGGTGCACTACTATTCAAATTACTGCTTGATATTGTGTATTATCACCATGCTAATGCTATTACCTCACCTGTTTCACCGATAAATTCTTCAGTCCCTCCAGGTCCAAAAAGCCACCTTCATCATCGTCGTCTGCAGCTTCCGGTTCCTATACATATGTACCGCAGTCGCACACGATGGGTACTGTACACATGCTACATGCTGTACATTGAAATGAAAGTTGTAAAATGCAATTTTGCAGTAGTCCTTACCTCTTCTTCCTCTTCGAACTGTTCTGCCGTCACCTCCGATTCATCCGCACCTGCCACAACCTCATCCTCCTCTTCGCGCACCGGAGTAGGCCTAGAAAACCGAAAGACATCTCTGCATTGACTTCTAGCAGTGGAGACTGGACAAACTCTTGTGTTGGTCAAGGCTACCGTATTTACCGGTAGATAACCCCCCCCCCCCCCCAATGCATAACCCCCCCCCCCCAATGCATTCCACCATATTGGCAAAACATAAAAAGTGCCCAATGCATAACCCCCCCCCCCCCTATGCATACCCCCATGTACTGTACAGTACCTGAACCTACCTATGTAAGCTGGTCGTATAGTACCCATAGCCACTCCCACACAAAGCTAGATGCCTATAAGCCTGCTTGGGGGTGTATTGTACTAGAATAACCGTGTTTTGACCTCAATTATGCCCTAAAACACGTGCTTTTGACCTAAAAAATATGCCTCTGCGCACCAAACATAAAAAATGCCCCATGCATAACCCCCCCAATGCATAACCCCCCTATGCATACCCCCATATGGGACCTCTCAATTTTTGCATACCCCCATGGGGCTATGCACCGGTAAATACGGTACTGCACCAGTGCCAGTGTACTATACGCGTTCTTTGTCACGCAGCTCAGCGGCCCCTTTCTCACAATTCAATCAGCTTTGCTATACTTTTGCCATGCGAACTGTGTGTGCTGAAGGGCTGCGTTTGCCAGACAGTCCAAGACGAAGATGCACTGCTCTCCAGCACCTGGCTTGAGCTTGTTCGGTGGGAAATCGACGGCTACTCCCTGCGAAATATAATAATCATCCTGTACGTACCGTACTGTGCCTACCGTATCCGTATGTAGGCTACAAACAATGTACGTTTTTGGGTGCGTGTTTGTTTTACTAAGTTTCGTAGCTGATCGAGTATTCTCGCGATTGTGGCGTTCGGGTCGTCATGTTCCTGAGGAACTTCAAACTTGTCGTTGCCGGCTTTCTGCGCCAACCAGGCAGCCAAACTGGTGAAGAGGAAAAATTGCTCACCCGGGTTGATCGGAATCGCAAAATAGTGCCTGGATTGAACGAAACAAAAATCATAATTGCCACTAAAGTGAATTCTGAATACGTGACCCAAACTACGTACGTAATGATGGTCAAAATGATAATTGCCCAATTTACTTGGAGACCGATTTGTACGAAGTTGATTTCTTGAGAAATTCTTGCTCGTAATTCAACAGCTTCAGTTTATCCACCAAATCTTCCATAATCACATGGTTCATGAAGGCGCCCCCTGGCCCACCATCTTCCACCACATCTCCCTGCTCTTGCTGCTGTTGTTCTTCTGCCATTTCCAATAGAATAACCATTCGAACAAGGTGTCTATTACTTTGTACATACAGTATATTGCGACGCAACGATGTGGAACCTATTGAACTTTCGATTGTCGCTAAGCAACAACCGCTAACATCATATGCTTTGTAGTGTGAATTACGTACGTAGGACATGCAGTATTTTCTACACAACCCCTTGTTATAATACTAGCAGCTGTGCTCTTCCTGCAATGTTATATCGTCATGCGGCAGCACCTGATCAACGAAACGGACTCGTCCATAATTATTTTTGCTGTTGTACCATACAGCCGCCTACAACCCGTATCGGTATCCTTTCGTGCCATGCATGGTGCACGTTGTTCAGCAATTATTTCACCACCCACATGACAGTCATCAAATTCGTGTTTACTGCATTCATGATGTCAACACTCCTTTACTTTTCACCACCACAAGTCACAAAGCAGAACAAATCGAAAAAGCCTTTTTCAATACTCAACCACCATGCACAAACATTTCCGCAATAAAGTAGTGACAACACATACGTTCTGTGTACAGAAACAGCATAGTAGTAAACACGCTCCTCTAAAGCGATAAGATAGATACAGCTTGAACTGAGCGGACGAATAACATTTGTATATGGAGTAAATTACAGTCTGACATCAAAAGAACGACACAGAGCACAAAGTCAAATAGTACAGCAGCTGTGTACAAATACCGATGAGTAGAGGAATTTCTCACAATACTACATGAAATTGTATCGAACACTGAAGTGGCTATGAAAATAAAATAGCGCAGTATTTTCGTAGGATGCTTTAGATATAAATCCATGCTGAAGTCCCAATCGGCAATGCGATATCTTGATAAAGTCCCACTGTTGGCGTTCAACTCTGCAATGCAATGTAATATTCCACGTAGCCAGAGAATGGACAGATAATAGACGGAGAAGAAATCGATAACTCATCGGTACTCAAGTAAGAAAGAACAAAAGGAGACTGTGCAGAAGAGTAATCAAGCAAAAACGTACGCCAAGTAGGCGGGCACCTACGTATGCATGTACAGGGTGTTCCATAATATACTCACCGGCTGTTTGTGTCTCTATCTCCACAGAGGGGTGTCATTTTCAAATGCGGTCTTTTGCAATAAGTAGCCAAGGCTTCAAAGTTTACGCTTGCAAATTTTCAACTTTCTAGGCCAACAGGAAGCGGCTCAAACAACTCAGAAAGGCTGACCTCAGAAATCGAGGATTTGCCATTATTGTGCCACAATAATGAGCATATTCTACCATCCAAAAGCTAGTACATTTTCAAATCCTGATAAATATTACAAGTAAGACGGAGAAGAACCAAACATACTGTGCCATTGTGAAGAAAATTTGAAAAAACTCATCCATGGAGTGCTAACTTCGGTCTTAACCCTGGTTTAGTCCCCATAGTGAAAAAAACTGAATTTTTGCGTCCGAAAGTTTGAGCTTTCATAACTTCCTTGGTAGAAGGACTACAGGGCTGAAATTTTGCCTGCACAATTTTAGAAGCATTAGCTACCAAATATAAAAGAGCGTACTGAAATCGAACGCTCCATTGATGAACGAGAGTCACAAACATCCGGTGAGTTTATTGTGGAACACCCTATATATTAGCGCGCGGGCAGAGGAGCTCAATTCCATGTGCTATACCTTGTTGACGTAGGCATCCAGTTCCTTGTCCAGTTCTTCTAAGCTGGGTGCGGGTTCTCGTCTGCCACCGCGACCTCGACCCCCGCCCCCTCCCCCTCCTCGACCTCCGCCGCCGCCGCGCGCGCGACCCAATCCGCCTCCTACTCCGCGTCCGCCGCCTCCCCGTCCTCCTCCTCTACTGCAACACACAAACAACAACCATTGCATCGCTAGAGAAAAGTCCTGTAATATTAAGGCTCTTCCACGTACAGTAGTCCCTGCACCCCACGCGAAAGGCTTGCACGACTTTGAAAATCTGCTCACTCTCCCGGTGGACCAACTAGGGTACTGTGGGGTAAACCCGGACACGGAGTAAACCCGGAACTAAGCTTTTCTGAACTTGCCGCCTCAGCATAAGACGAAAATGATAGCTCATTTGAAAGAGGACAGTTCAAGGAATCGATTGGTAGAATTAGAATACTTGTCTCAATCGGTCGTATGGTTGCTGAGATATACTAGGTGTCCGGGTTTACCCCACAGTACCACATAAGACACAATTACGCACAGGCAAATTGCGCAGTTATTTATCAGTCCGGTGCCTGTGCGTTATTATTCAATGCGTAAACAAGCGCCCCCTATACTGTACGTACACTACATATCTTATCAGGAGATTCATATCGATAGGCGAAAGCACACAGGTTGTTATAAGAAAAGCGAAAGAATGGTGCGCTACACACGTGAACTCCGAATTCGGTCCGAGCTCGGAGCTTACTCGGTATAATTCCAAATTCGGTCCGAGCTCGGAGCTTACTCGGTAGAATTCCAAATTCGGTCCGAGCTCGGAGCTTACTCGGTAGAATTCCGAATTCGGTCCGAGGTCGGAGCTTTCTCAGTGTGTAGCAGGGTCTTACCCGATGTTGCGAGCAGCCGGAGCCATGCGGACTCTGTCGAAGACGCTACCGCCTCCGCCGACAGCTGCGGTAGCGCTCGCAGCGCCCACCAACTGAATCTTCATCGGTCGCCCTAAGAAGAGACACAAGCACCGCTCTCCCCTCCTCTCCTTACCCAAAATGAACAAGACCTGCCACTCCTCTGCCACAGGCACTAGTACCACCGACTCCTTCCTCACTCCATCCATCCATCCCCCTACGTAACGATCGGGATCGATTGATTGCACTTTGCATTCGAATGGAAGCTCTTGATTCTACGGTAGCTGAAGCGCAATGGACCCAGCCTGCCAGTCTCTTTCGCGCAGTAGAAGACAGCAGTCTGTGCATTCTCCCGGACATTCATTCATTCAGAAAAGAGTCTGCTGAATTGAAGGGAACCGCAGGCTACACAGCGACGCCTTTTCTTTTGAGGAGCGTGTGGCTCATCACACGCTGCCTCCTCACTTTTGCTCGAGGTCGGTGTTACAACCGACGCTCGAGCTTACAAATACTGGAGGGCGGAATTGCCGCCGGCCAAATTAAGAGACCAGAAATCGACGGAAGAAAGAAGAAGAAGAGAGACGGAAGATTTCCTCCTTTCTTTCCTCTCTTTCTCCTCCTGTGCTTGTAGGGCAGGGAGCGGAAGCGCATAGGCAGGTAGATAGAGCAAAGAAAGCTGCCAGCCAGCCAGATGCCAAACTGTGGAGACCTGCCCCAAAAACGTATGGAACAGGCGAGCCACGTGGATGACTCATCAGCTGAGCTCAGCTGGCGGCGATGAATGACTCACCATCCAAGGGGACGCTGTCGTACTGCTTCATGGCGCGAACGGCATCCGTACGCCGCTCGAACACCACGTCAGCCGAGCCCAGAGAACGACCCGACTTGTCGTAGTGCACCTGCGCACGACGCAGGGGACCGAACTCCCCAAACAACTCCTGCAATCAACACACACAGCCAATCAATACTTTCTGCTGGTACTGCACTGTATGTGAGAATGAATAGTGCGCTACATACATACGTGGCAAGTAAATTCACCGTTTGTTTGCGTTTATGCAAAGCATGTTGAGTTGCAACTCACGGAGTGACTAAAAATCGTGCGTATGAACAAGCGTATGAACTCGAAAGAAAACTCGGTTCTTACTTTCCGTCAGAATTCGTCGTCGTGTTACTCGCCACGTGTGTATCGCACTATTGAATACGAACATGAATGCACATGTGTACATGCTCGAATGCGTGCACATGAACGTACACGTACGTAATGTGTACATGTACTCGAATGTGTACATGAAAAGAAGAACGAAAGCATTAGCATAGTAGTCTACCTTGATATCAGCGTCTGAGACAGCGTAGTCCAAGTTGGAGACGAGAAGCTTGACGGTGGAGTTGGCTCCTCCAGCTGCAGCTCTCAGTCGCGTGTACGCTCCTCCTCCCAGTCCATTCTCGAACTTGTCGTGAGACCACGGACCCGTAGGAATACTTCCAGGCTAAAAGTAAAAATGCACTCATTCCATTATACATTATCCCAAAAATTACCCCACAACTTATCCCACTACCGCAACGTAAACTACCCTCCAACCTGCCCTCATTACCTCAAATTACTCCATTACACTTTGCCCCATTACCCCATTAAAGACCGAAAAAGGGCTGAACAATTTTATTGCTGATACCATGTATCCCTTAAATCGGGCTCGGCGATTGCATTGGTACCACTTTTATGCAAATTCGATACCTCTGTGCTGAGATATAGGCCTCTGAAGTTTCGCTGTCCCCCTAATTTCTAAGGTTAGCCACAGGATGATGGAATGGACTTTTTCAAAATTTCTTTTTGCAAACTATATCAGCGAAATATGTAGTTTCTCATGGTGCCATTTTTATGCAAATTTATGGCTTCTGGATGGAGCTATTCACATTTGAAAAATGCATAATATAGGCAGGAAGGAAAAATTTTTCTCAAATCAGCTCATCTTCACAGGTATAGGGTAGTTTTTTACGCTGAATCGAATGAGGCAACTCACAGTATGCTAAAGTTAACCCTTCGCGAGTTATAACGCAAAAAATGTAAAAAATTACTTATAAAACTGCACTATTTTGCATTTTACCATGTGAATTAGGCATTAATCATGATATACTAGTAAATGGTTGATAGAGCATCTCAGACATATCAAAATGGTACACTGTACGGCTATGAAAAAAACGTGCATCAGAAGCTATTTGCCACTAAAAAGGCCACTAACTTTTCACATTTTATGCGTTATAACTCGCGAAGGGTTAACTTTAGCATACTGTGAGTTGCCTCATTCGATTCAGCGTAAAAAACTACCCTATACCTGTGAAGATGAGCTGATTTGAGAAAAATTTTTCCTTCCTGCCTATATTATGCATTTTTCAAATGTGAATAGCTCCATCCAGAAGCCATAAATTTGCATAAAAATGGCAACATTTTAAACTACATATTTCGCTGATATAGTTTGCAAAAAGAAATTTTGAAAAAGTCCATTCCATCATCCTGTGGCTAACCTTAGAAATTAGGGGGACAGCGAAACTTCAGAGGCCTATATCTCAGCACAGAGGTATCGAATTTGCATAAAAGTGGTACCAATGCAATCGCCGAGCCCGATTTAAGGGATACATGGTATCAGCAATAAAATTGTTCAGCCCTTTTTCGGTCTTTAAAGGGTAGATGTGGCAAAGATTTTCCATAGTGAAGGCGAGGATCGATTTTTCAAATTTCCTTCGGTGAATTTATGCAGTTTTACATGCTGAATCGATCCCACCCACCTGTCTCGACGCGATTTTGCCTCCTCGCAGAGAAAACCCACTTGTACAGCATGTTTCGCAACGTTTTCGCGCAATTTATTGCGAAACGCCCTGTACAAGTGGGTTTTCTCTTCGAGGCGGCAAAATCGCGTCGGAGACAGGTGGGTGAATCGATTCGTCTTAAAAAACTGCATATTTTGACCAAAGGAATTTTTAAAAATCGATCTTCGCCTTCACTATGGGGAAATCTTTGCCACATCCGCCCTTTAAAGGGCAGATGCGGCAAAGATTTTTCCATAGTGAAGGCTGAGATCGATTTTTCAATTTTCCTTCGGTCAGTATACGTAGTTTTTTATGCTGAATTAATTTCACCCCCATGTCTCGACGAGATTTTGCCTCCTTGTAGAGAAACCCCACTTATACGTGTCGCTTCGAACGCCCGTTTGTTCTTGTCAGCGCCTCACTTCCTGCGTCGTTTAGAATCTGCGCGCGTTGTCGTCCGCGCGCGCGCCGTCGTCCGCTCTCACGTTCAAAACGACGCAGGAAGTGAGGCGCTGGCAAGAACAAACGGGCGTTCGAAGCGACACGTATAAGTGGGGTTTCTCTACAAGGAGGCAAAATCTCGTCGAGACATGGGGGTGAAATCAATTCAGCATAAAAAACTACGTATACTGACCGAAGGAAAATTGAAAAATCGATCTCAGCCTTCACTATGGAAAAATCTTTGCCGCATCTGCCCTTTAATAAATTCCTCATTACCCCAAAAACCTATCCCATTACAGCCTACGCCCCATAACCCCATATTACCCCGAAAAAAACTTGCCCTATTGTTTCCCCAAATGATCACGCACACCATCATGACTCACCCTGGTGAAAGAGCCGGTGCTGGGTCTTGCTCGTCCGAATCCGGCGGCTCCTCTGCGCACTCTGACTCCGCCGAATCCCGCACCGCGTCCTCCTCTGCCTCCCCCGGCTCCTCTGCCGCCGCCCCGTCCGCCGCCACGACGCGGACTCTGCTTGATTATATCCTCCAAAGCCATCTCCAACTTCTTCGCCGCCATTGTAGGATGATTGTGAAATCGAAGGGTGGGTGCTTGTTGAAGTTTTGAGGTTGAAAGCAGTCGAAAAAGGTCTGGAATTGCTTCTAGTTTCTTTCGTAGGCCACCTTGCTTGTGAAAGATGAACTATTCCGCTTTATTCCGCTCCCAATACGGATAGTTTCTGGATTTTTCTGCGCTGGCTGACTTCGAAGTATGTACTATTACTATAGAGATTGCCTACATATACACTCTATACTATTACGAACGTTGAAACGGCGGGCGGGCGACGCGACAAAACGTCGTCGACGTTTACGTAAAAACCATTTCAATTTACAGTAAAATTAGCAAAAAGTCTCGCATTGACTTTATTTAGTCAAAAAAAAGCAAAACGTGCATATAAAATAACAAGAATGACACGTCGAAAGACCAAAGGCATTCTCTCTGAACGAACCTGTAAATCTTGGGTTTCCCAGCGGTTTTAGGTGCATTTCCGTTTCCGGATTGATTAGCGTCTTTCCTTTTATGTCCTTTTCCCTGGAGATTCGTTTTCGTGGACGGTAGGGTGGGCCAGCAGCGATTTTTCTTTTTCGGCTTTTTGGAAAGTTTTTCTGCATGAAAGGAGCAACGGTTCATCATGAAGGGGCCAGAGCTGTGCCGAGTCCAGTTGGAACAGTAGCAGCGGGAAGCCGACAAGCGACAACAGCGGAGGCAGTACAGAGGAGTCCGAAGTCGCCTCAAGGCTCGTTCACATTGCGGCGACGTGCACTCGCTCTCGCGTCGTCCTGCTCCTCATGGTTTGGCGTGTTCGACGGCATGGACAGTCATGCCTAAGCGCAGCGCACCAAGGACTCCTTGGCAGCGCATGATCCTCCAATGTGAACGAGCCTTCAGAATCGCGAAGAGATAGTCAAAGAAGCGCTGCGTTCGGATCGCAACGAGTACACTTGGAAAGACATGTCGGCTGCGGACTGGGCGGTTCATGGGACAGGCAGATCGGATGCATCGACAGCGACGACCAAAACGCGGACACCTACACAGCCGACTCAGCTTTCGGACTCGAGAGACGTGGTGCTGGACGAGTTCACCATCGCAAGCCCACCTCGTCCAGGGTCAGGCTCCGATCGCCTGCCAACTCCCAAATCCCAGCAGGGCTCCAGCGGCGACGGTATGCATGCACTGACACTTGAGATGCTTTCCTGTTTCCTCTAGCGTTAGCTGGTGCTACCAGCATCAGCATAATGATATACTCAAGCATGTGCACTGATCCAAATTCACAGTGGTGTAATAATGCAACACCCGACCCAACTGTTTTCAGCTTCTAAAAGCGGGAAGTCGAAAGAAGATGAGACACAGAAGTCGAAGTTGGCGGACAAGTGGAAGCATCGAGCGCTGCTTCTGGGCATGATCTTCGTTCTCTTGATCGTTTTCATCGTGGTGCTTGTGGCAGTGGTGATCGCGACGAGACCAAGGAGCAAAGATCAGATGACTACTAACTCCACCACGCAGCAGCCCTCTTCTACAACAGCTACAACAGACGTCACTCGCCCCTCCACGCCAGAAATACTAACATCCGAAGAAGCCACATCGACCGCCATCAAAAGCACTGCTGAGCCAACTACAACCACAACAACAACGACGACTACTGCTACTTCAAACAGCACCCGAACTACAACCACTACCACTACACCATCTACAGGCACGACGACCGAAACTCGCTCAACCACATCGCACTCCATCTCCACGTCCACGGACAACAGCACAACCGCCAGTACGAGTACGACCAAGGGAAACGGCACAACAGCCGCACTAACCTCTGCTGCTTCTACATCTACCACTAGCACCTAGTCCTAACACCACTACCACTCCTCCATAGATCTGCGTCATGTGATACAGTAGCGTGATAGTAGTGATACACATATTGACGTTTTCTGCTTTTGCTCTCAATAAAGCTCAACTGGATCCAGGATACGAAGTCGACATTGAAATTTCCGCAACGCGCAGTCTTCTCACTATTTGCAAAATACGGTACAAGTTGTACAACATTTATCAATACGGCAAACAGTATGTACTTCTAGTGCACACTTTTTTATGGGAGTTCATGGTATTCTGTAGTTCGATAAGATCGGATCACGGATCGAAGATTCGAGTGAGGTAAAATCGGCATCGGGAAAAGAAGGCGAACAACGCGAGAAGGCATAGAGGGCGTTGGAGCCCGTAACAATCCACAATGGTAAGCTTACCCGTATTTAGCGTGATTTTTGTACAAATTTTCCTTGTTATTTCCTGTTGAAAGTCGTATGATATTGGTTTGATGGTGCATTTTGATCGATTTGTATCTTCTTTTGTAGGGTATCGATATGAATCACAAGTACGATCGGAAAGTCAGGCGAAGTGCGCCTAAGAGCGAAGATCCTTATTTGAGACTGCTTGTGAAGGTATCATAGGTTCATTACACTTCCCTGCACACAAATAAGTACTTTCGTATGAAGATGAAATGTTATGCATAGCATAGGTATAGTAGTGCGTGCAGGGTAATTTGGGTCTTGTAGGGATTGCATTGCACAGGTTGCACAGTTTTCTGATTTGCCTGTCACCTGCTCAGTAAAGCTAAAGCAGGGGTGGCCCGAATTTACCCTGGCTCGAATTATCCCACATCCAATAATGCACGTAGGGTACTGTGGGGTAAAACCGGACCCCACACTTTGTCCGGGTTTACCCCACATTACCCCACGTATCATCGCATGCATACTTCCATCCCCCAAGTGTTTGTGTCCGCATTGCAGCTGTATCGTTACTTGGCGCGCAAGACCAAGTCGAAGTTCAATGAGGTGGTGATGAAGCGGATGTTCATGAGCAAGATCCATCGTCCGCCCATCTCCATTGCTCGCATTGTGCGTATGGCCAAGAAGAAGGGCAACCAGGGGAAGACGCTGGTCGTGGTCGGCACCGTCACCAACGACAACCGCATCTTCCAGATTCCTACTCATACCCTAAGGAAGGCTATGTGACGTGCCGTACTGTATGACGATAGTCGAGGCCGGAAAAGAGGACAGGATAATTGGACCGAACGGGAGCCGAACCCGCGGTGATAGCGCTGGGCTCTATCCTAGGCGCACAACCATCCTTGTGCTGCTGACCCGGTTAAAAATGAAGAAACTCGGCTGCTTATGTACATACAGTACATGACCGACAAGTACGGTAGTTATCTACCACTGGCATCGGACGCTACGCTACCCCGCCTGGTTTATTTCAGTTGTTTTCGTCTCGTATTCGTCTGTGTGTGCGTTCCGTTGCGTATTGTATGTACATGCACGTGCACACTCGGGGGATTCTGTATGTTGTAGATTTGCGCCTTGAGAGTGACAGACGGAGCGAAGGCGAGAATTCTGAAGGCGGGTGGCAGAAGTGATCACTTTCGATCAACTGGCAGTCAGATCCCCCAGAGGAGAGGGAAGGTCTCTCCTCATCCAAGGTAGGGAAGAGGATGATGATACAGTCTGGCAGTAGGTATAGTGCGGGCGGGCTAATTCGGGCCATCCCTACACTCTTGAGTGAGCAAACTGTGCAGCCACCATTTGATAGAAGAAATGGGCAAAGACGTTGACTTATTTTGTGCCAGCTACGGTACGGTTGACAAAGCTTTGATCTGTTCGGGTGGCCCAAACTACCCCACACTGTGACGCTGCCTCTGCTATTATGTTGTGCTTTCTCTGTGATGTGATGGCTGCGGGCGCGGAACAGATTCAGTCTACCGGCATACGTACATAAACAAATGTGTATGTTCAGGTCCGAGGAAAGGCGCGTGAGGCGGTGAAGCACTTTGGCAAGGCGCCAGGCGTGCCTCATAGTCACACCAAGCCCTACGTCCGCTCCAAGGGACGCAAGTTGGAGCGAGCCAGAGGACGAAGAGCCAGTCGCGGATACAAGAACTAGAAGCAGAGTTGCTGATGTGGTTTGAGGCTTGGAAACAAATCATACAAGTAATGAGCGACTGTTTCGTTGCGGGATGTGTTGTTGAGAATAAAGATGTTTTCAAAAAATTGTGAGGAAAGTTACCCACGTCATCATCAAAATAGCATTATCATAATAGCTTATCAGATAGTAGCATTTTTGATAAGAAACGAATAACAAACATTACAGCCGTAAGCAAAAAACAACAAGCGCGCTCACTAGGACAACATACCGTGTATGATCGCCTGTACTGTGTAATATTATTACGTACGTACGTTTCATTCAACAGTTGTACAAAATATATATTGCAGCAGGTATTCCAACCAAGAAGTCGGTGTATCACAGGTAGCAACATCTCTCAATCTGCTTCCATTTACGTACTACTATGGGCATTTCGTCCAAGCAAGTAAAGTAGGGTGATAGCTTCTGTCTCATGTACCGAGGATCGTTTTCTTGATATCGTCAACATATTGAGCAGGCACCAAATATAGCCAAAGTCTAGACTGTTCTGTAGTACACAATTGTATACAATGTAAAGAATACATGTATTCGTGCAGCATAGTACTATAGTTCGCGTTTTATTATGAGGGGCAGACATACCATTATATGATACTGTTCATGACCAGTGATAGGTTCGCTGACGATACTAGAAATTCGAATCATTCTCAATCTTCTCTGTTCGCTCTAGAAACAAATGCACGTCAAACTTGTCTGAATACCTAATACGTGTAAAGTGTACACGTTACACCGTTGTACCGCACTGTACGTACATACCTGGTGTTCCGATCCACACTTGATCCAGTTCCAGCTTGAAAGTGAGACGAACTTTCGCTCCGTACTTGTTGCGCATACCAGAGATAGGCGCTTGAGGAAGACGCTCCTATAATACAAGCCGCCCACTAACACAACAGGTATTCAGCAGTGTTACGTATTGTATGTATGTATCTGCAAACGTACATACATACATATAATATGCACGATTGGTTCCATTTCGATAACATGCTGATATCGACGAAGTAAAGTACCTTAGCGTTCTTTATTCCTGGCATGGCGTCCTCGGAAACTCCTTTGTGGATCACCTTCGCATGAACCTGTATGCACACGCGGAAAACTCACTACACCTTCCAGCCATCACAAGTTAGTCAGAGAGAAACGAACAGTAACAACGTACATACCTTCTGCTGACACATGGGTTCTTTCGTTGCAACTAAAAGCAAAGCAGGAAAGGGTTAGGTTTTGAGAGTCCAGTATATATCGTTACATGAACAAAATATAGTATGCAGTACGTACAGCAGCTACCCGCGTTACACAAGCACATCTTCCAACACACAAGCAACTGACCTTTCTGTTCTGACTTGGCCAGTTGCTCCAAAGTGGGCTTGTGATTGGCTGCCATGACGTCGTTCAACGTACTGCCAACTAGCATCACCTTGCATCCACTGCTCACTTTTGCCTCACCCAATGTCTGACCATCTTTCAGAGGCAAGCCTTTGTTATCCCATCAACTTTTGCATAGCTGGAGGAACACCTACAAATCGCATGAGAATGCGTAGTAATTAGCGATTACAGTTTACACTACCGTCAAACACAACACGCGCAAGTACTGTATGTAGTGCGGTTGCTTTGCTCCCGTCAGATAAGAAAAACAACATGAGAGAGGCGTATATTTTTCTCGGTCATAAGGGATTCACATAGGGAGCGGTGTAAGGTGGTGATGATACGCGACTGCGAACATTTCAGGTACAATGACTGCGCGTAGAATCTGCGCCTTCAGTACTATGTTCCGGTCCGGCGTAAAATAGACATGTAAGTTAGATTTCAGCAAATAAGCTCACAATCCTATTTTTACGCCGGACCGGAACCTGGTACTGAAGGCGCAGAAGACCATAATTAGGACCAGGTCTATAGGCACGCGACCCGTCGACAATCGTCCACCGTTTCATTATAAATCAGGCATGACTCTTTGTCTACTGCCCTTCTCTCTTTCCTTTCTGGATGACCAATGAGATATCGATTGCTCGCTCTCTGTAGCTCCTCAGCTTGTGCGTTTGGGTATCATATAATATGGTACATACGTACGTACATGGCTACATGCCGACTATGCACCACAAGAAGGGTACTGCAGAGTAAAATCGGCTGAAAAACCGGACACCAATCAAGCTCTCAGGTCATGGTTTGACTTGCATCTGTACTGTGCAATAGCGCTGTCCCGTCAATACGGTGAACAGCGATTTCCCTCTCCGGCTTTACCCCAGAGTACCCTACCACCAAATCACACACGACAACCGATATACCGAACGTTTCGTGCATGATTTTCTTGAAATCCAGGACCCCTCGTATCCGCCGTCACCTCTACTTCCTTCTTCTCTCGCTTGAACACCACGGTGATCTTGAACTTGGGTGCTGGCTCCTTAGGCTGCTCTTCCTCAGATGACATAGGAACTTCTCCTTCCGTTCCTGCAGCAGTAGTCGGTTCTTCCGCAGAGGTGGGTGAAGGCTCTTCCAGTGGAGAAGAGGCAGTGGAGGAGGTGGCGGGTGCTACCCCAGCGCCGCCAGATCCAATACCCGCGACTCCACCACCGTGTCTCCTGGCGCAGATTCATCCATTGCTCCGGCTCTTCCTAGAAAAAAGGAAGCAACGAAATCGCATCCAGCACAGTAAATCTTGCTTTGTATTCTATCAACTCACCGTTCGTTCTGCTTACTATTATTGATTTTTCTTTCTCGCGACTGCTTCAAAACTCCGTCGAAATCAAATTTGGTGATCGCATCGTGACGTGATCGCTCTTCTTATCATATCGTCACGTCGCTTCGCTTTCGCTGACAACGCAACGGAAGCGAGAAAACTGAATGGTCCACACTTCTAGCGGTCTATCAGTTCATCAGTCTGTATGGACAACTGTGTAAAAGATTGAACACTTCCATTCTTTATTTTCTACGCTGTAAAGCGGTCGTTTCGTCATCGCACTGACGCTGATGAACCAGCTCATTTCCCATCAGAAAGTTTGTCATGAAACAAAAAGTTTGCTGCTGCTTTGTCATACGTGCCAAAATTACACGACTTTATTTCACTGGAACAACATGCGAATTTTTTCCATTTCAGAGCAATTGCATAGCATACAGCAAAGCAGTTCGCTCACTTCTTCATCAACTGATAAAAAGCGATAATAAATGTCGCGACGTGACATTTACAAAATTTGGTATCATATCATGATATCAACTTCCCATGCAAAGTGCATGTGATCCCACTGCTAAATAAGATTACGAAATACCTTCGCCAAACAATGAAGTATTTACAAGAATTGCTCAAACCCTGAAGCAATAAACTCAGATCGGTTCATTTACATAGCAAGAAGCAATAATCTCGCTTCAACACATAAACTGCGCCTATCAAGGTAAACAAACACAGTCAAACAATAATAAGAGCTGAAACAGGCGAGAGTATCCGTAGGTTAGGTACACTCATTTGGAACAGTAAACGGCCCGACAACAGAGATTGTCCGTATTTGGAACATCAAATCAACAAAGCAACAACAATAAGCTAAGCA
Source organism: Epsilonema sp. ZAB3_2 (assembly GCA_030247985.1). Taxonomy (NCBI): domain Eukaryota; kingdom Metazoa; phylum Nematoda; class Chromadorea; order Desmodorida; family Epsilonematidae; genus Epsilonema; species Epsilonema sp. ZAB3_2. Next base: position 23,301 of record JASAMW010003923.1, read on the forward strand.
GGACTCGTCTAAGCATATCAGAACTCACAGTGTACGTACGTACAGTTGGTTACATTGTACTTACTTGCTTTCTACCTATTTTGTACAGCATCTACAAACAGCAAATTGAATAATAATAAAGACCGATTTCTCTTTTTCGCTAGATCGGGGAGTGAATGCTGTTTCTCTGGTACAGGGTGTTCCTATTGCAATGATGTTTCTGTTCAGCCGTGGTTCTCCTCGTTCTCCTCCTTCTGTTTCAACTCCACGGTTTCCTCAGGGGCGGACGGATCTCCGGTGCCAGGAGGAGGAGTGTAGACCCAGTACTCGGGCGTTCCCTCTTCGGTCACTTCCCAGTAGTCGCGATCGTCGTAAACGCAATCAGAAGTCAGCGGATCCCAGAAACTCCAGCGAATAACGAAACCTGCAAATCGATCAAGCAACAGGCTCGAAGTATAACATATCTTACGTATACAGTACTTCACGTGTCTACTTTAGCTAATATTGACCATCATGCGTGGAGCAAGTTGTTGTTGTTTTACCAGTGACAATTCCGCCCGCCAGAGCCAAGACCAGAGTGACGATGAGGCAGAGCGCCTGCATGCCAGCCTGAGATGTGGCGCTGAGTCCGACGTTGTAGCGAATCTGTCCGCTGGCCACCATATCGATCACGGTCGTGTCAGTGGTGAGATTGTTCGGAACCATGGCTGGGAAAGCCAAGTACAGGCTGAAGCACACCAAATACGTATCACAACGCTGCCAGTCCATGCAAAAGCAGTGGCAAATATGTCGTAGTAAACGGGGTACGCTGTTCTAAGCAGACTCTGGAGCTGCGTACGTATGCTTACTCGGTGCCGTATCGATCTAAGTCGGCGAGCAAAGCAGCCACGATTCCGATGATAGCGGCGAAGATGCCCGGAAGTCCATGGACGTTGTGCACACCGCGCACATCATGGAAACGAAGCTTGGCCAGACAGGGCTTAACACGAGAAACAACACTTTCATGAATGCATAAATCTTCTCCAGGCTTCAGCATAAAGACTCAAACAAAACATGTTGGGTACCTACCTACTGTACCTACCTGAATATGGGTGAATCCCAGGACGGAGATGACTGCAGCGCAGAGTCCGATCAGCATAGCACCGTACGGCTGCATCAGGAGATGAGCTCCAGTGCCGATAGCAACGCCACCAGCCAGCACGCAGTTCTGGAGATGAACCTGGAGCAACCACAAAGCACCGCGTTACTGACTTGCTTCACCACTATGCACCAGAGTACAATGCATGGAAGCAGCTGCAGGTTTCTTACCACTCCGAATTTCTGATCCCTGGAGATGAAGGCGCTAAGCACGAAGGTGGTGAGCGTGCAGGCGGCCAGAGAGAAGATGGTGTTCAAGAGGGCGCGTTGATGGAACACGACCGGAGTCATAGCCAGATTCAAGCCAGGGAAGCAGACCCAAAGGAAGAGGGTTCCTGCACACAAACAACAAGCATAGGTATGCTAACCACTAGTGCAACAACTACGTATGTACATACTACTACTACTACTGCACTAAAGAACGGCGCAGTTCGATTCGTTCCAAATTTTTTCATAAATAAAAGGCATAAAAGGGCTCAAAATATGGTGGTGTTACCGATGAAACTGAGTAATTCCGTGCGATAAGTTCTGGCCTGCTGCGGATGGTGATCGTGGAAGGCGCAGTAGATCACTCTGGATACTGCCAATCCGAAATAGGCGCCGAACAGATGCACGTACATCGAGTAGCCAACATCCACTGCCTGACAAAGAAAGAACCAAGCACAAAAATATCCTGAGTTGCGGCTGTACAGTACTTTGGTATCTTTTGGAGGTATTGATGTAACATGTTACTGATGGGTTTCTGACCACCTTAACCAATATGACCATCGACTGTTCCTTACCAACTGTCAGACCACATCGACATCAGGGACATTAACTTTATCATCTTAACAATACCGAGTAATCAATAATTCACGCCGATATACCGCACCTGGAAGAGACGAACGCCGATGTAACGGTTGATGGAGTAGACGATGACCTCCAAGAGACCCATGGCCAGCAGTTGCAGAGGACTCAGCTTGCCCAGAACGGCGCCGAAGCTCACGATGACGGCCAGAGCACAAAAGTCTCCATCCAGCAGCCTATAAAAACAGCCATCCACATATGTAATGAAATGCACGTACTGTACGTAGCGTGTACCGTACGTACGCACTGGTGAGTAATGCATTTGGGCTGCATGCACCGGTATACGTATATGTACGACTTTTATGTACGACTTTGTTACGGCATCGCATCAAAGCCTCAAGCTTACGATCTGATGTTGACTGGGATTCCGGCAAAGCGATTGACGAAGAGCTCGTGAATAAACAGACCCCATTGGAGGACAAAGGCCAAAATGAGGAGGTTGTATCCGACTCCGCTGCAAGAGTAGCGTCGGAGGAAAGAGATGAGCAGTCCGAAGCCGACGAAGAGCAACAGATGCACATCTTGGTACACTGAAACACAAAGCAACTACTACTTCGGCACTTATCTTATGTACGTACAAGCAAGCTGTTGTGGGCGTCTGGGTGAACCCGTTGCTTTGATGTTTTGTTTGGCCATAATTAGACATAAATGCACATACACCGTACGTACGCCGCGTGCGTGCACTAACGTGCATCATCAATATCACTGGAAGAGCATACTGGTTGCACTGCTACTACTTTTCCTGGTGCTAAGTTATTTTACTGGAAATTTAGAACCTACGTATTGCCCCTAGTTTCTCACGCTGTGGTGCTCGATTTCTCAACTGCAATGTACGGAAGTTTTGACGGATGGCGCAAAGTAGCAAGTTCCCAGCCCCAACTCAATGACAGTCAATTTATATTGATGTAGAGGCAGTCCATAATCACCCCCCAGATTAGTCACACTGTCTGAACACGTGCAGATGCATATGCATGGAGCGCACAGGAGTTTAGGGCGAGGACAAAGGCAACCAGGCAGTCGGTCGGATCGGTGGTGGAGTCCGTGCTGTGTTTACCTGCTACGTTACTGCCACTGATGCATAAGTACGATGCCTATGGCGTTCTCTACCACCTAACCTAACCACCCTACAAGCATCACAGAGTTGAGTATGTCAGAGAACCTGATGACCTTGAGCTGA
>JASAMW010003924.1:0-37521 GCA_030247985.1 Epsilonema sp. ZAB3_2
GGCTTAGGCTTAGGACTGATGTATGCAAGATAGGCTTCATAACTATGTTGAGACAGTTGTTTGTTGGTGGCACTAAGGGAACAGTAACTAAGTACAGTGATGAAAAGCTAGAGTGGAGAAGCAGAAACATACTACTGCAGACAGCTCAGCTTTGTACTTAGAACGTGTTAGGCTTAGGCTTAGGCTTAGCTAGAGCTGTTGAGACAGCAGTTGCGGTTGTATGAACAAGTGAGCCAAGTTGGGCTGTTGTGAAGGGACAAACTACAAGCAGACACTGAGGGTTAGTCCCAGTTCTACTTAATGCTATAAAAAAACACCTGGAGAAGGCTGTAGCGTGCATGAGAGTTGTGAGCCAGGTCCAAAAGATACTATGTTCCTCAAAAAAGCAACTGCCTATATTGAATTGATTCATCCATGAAAAATAGTTAATTATAAACAATCCAAGGGCACAGCTTTTTTCAATTGTGTGGTTGTTGTGCAGTTTGTTGTTGGCATTTGTTATTGAGTCTGATGGTTTTGGTGAAGTAAGGTGTGAGCTGCTAGTTTGTTCAAACAGAGTTTCATTCCTCATTCTGTCCATTCTGCTTGTCTTCCTGTGAAGTCTTTTGTGATGTTTTTTGTGTCCTGCAGTTGCTAGCTTTGTCTTGTCCTCATTCAACGTGTTTCATTATAATCAAGTCTGATAATTGTTTGTTTGTGTGCCCCCAACCCATGATATAGGATATTACCCAGAGGCATGGATACAGTGAAAAGTATTTAAGAGGGAGGAAAAGGAAACCAAAGCTGCAAGGATCAAATTAGGTGGCTATTAAACAGCAATGTCATCTTATTTGGTTTCAGGTTGAAAATATCCATTCAAAATAAACACTGGTCAGAAACTTATTTGTTCTTCCCGCAGGTTGCAGTGTTGAAACAGCAGTTCATATCATGGTGCTAAGGTCTATTCAACAAGGTGAAGTATCAGGACTGTGTTTCATCTCATCATAGAGTTGTGTTTGAGCAGTTTTGAACCAGTCGCTGTTTAGTAACACTCTCGGTGTGTGTGGTTCAGCTTAAGGAGTTGAGGTTGTGTTGATGGTCGTGGATTTTTTTGCTTATAGGGTGAGGCGGTTATCGTGTGAAGGTGGGTAGATGTCATATCCTCAGCTGTTAAGAACCCTTTTGTGTGTGTTTGTCAGAAACACAAGTCATCAGCAAGTGCTATAACATTTAATAATCACACAGCTCTGTTTAGCACATAATGCCGTGGGCTACTGTGTTCACATTTTGAGTTGTCTTTTCTTCAACTTCCCTCAGTTTGCTGAGTGCCCCCTTTGTCCAAATTTGTCTGTATAGTTGCAGTAAAATTTGACTCACCAGTGGTATACCCAGATCCCACAGCTGTCTGTGCTGAAGTGGTAAACCAAGAAGAGTGTCAGAGTGACAACTCAAACAAGGGAGAATGAACGATGTTTTGTGCACTCCTCGTGTCTTACAGTGAAGTCGGGCTTTCATCGGTGTTGACCATTGCCCAGAGCCCAGGCGGCCACTGAACACGGAGCAGCAAGGCTCACGAAGATCGGTGAGGCCAACTCCAGCCCAGGACTGCACTCTCGGCCTATTCCAGCGAGTAAGTGTCAGTTCTTTTCCTGCTTCAAGCAGTTTAGCTATTAGTTGTTGACCACCATCCATTATCACATTCACTGGGTATACATAGTCACAATGGAAGATGAATGACCTTAGGAAGGAAGAAAACAAACGTGTATGCATGTTTACCTCATATCCAAATGCTTGTATGTATGTCCTGTAATTGTTTAATTTGTATGCATTTAAAAACAGAAATGTATGTTTACCACTAAATATTTGAGAGTGGGTGACAGGTGTAGATTCAAAATGCTAGGTTTACTGAACTATGCCTTGCACTAATTTCCAATCTAGAACCTCAGATTCCCACTAAGAGTCATGCAAGAATGTGCAGTCTCATCAAGTTGATTTTTAAATAAGATTCCATTCAGCATTTATAAGTGAGTAAGTGTTTTCAGTGTTTACAGTGCAGCTCCAGTACAGTGTGTCCAGTGTTATTTCTTTTGTTTGTGTGGTCAGTTTCATTGGTTTTGTTTATACATACCATTTTTGCAGTGTTTTATGTTCCACATATGCCGGTCATCCCAGTTTACAAGCCCTTTTAATGTTATAGTTTGAGTTCAACATCTGTGTTGGGTTGTGTCATTTCATTTCACACTGATGTTCATCCTTTTAGCGGTACATCATGCACGTCGTGGCTATTTGTCCTGGCTGTTCCATCTGCGTCCTCCTTCTTGCTGGGAAGTCCTTGTTTGGCTTTTTTCCGCTGTTTGTTCCGTCCGATCGGCGATTCGGTCCCTCGCCTCTCAAAGCCACCTGTTGCCTGGGAGTAATGAATTTAGTCGTCTGTTGGGTTGTCGGGCTGGAGATGGAGCTGCTGCCTTCTTAGTGGTTGGCGCAGGGTAGTGGGGTGTCTGTCCATGGGAGAAATCGCCTCTCCTTCTCTTGGCAGTTCCCCCCTGCACCCCCACTGGGGGTTCTGGCCCCGAGACCCCTGTGTAGCCTCCGGCGGCCGGGGTTCCGCCAAAACCCCTGCAAAATTTGCGCCCGATTTTTATAGGCTATCTATACCCCTGCTTCTGTACGCAGGGGTAAAACTGCGAAAGGGAGGGCGGATTTGCCCCCATGAGCGGTTTTGCTCCAGGATACCCCTTCTGCCAGTTTCCTTCTTCTCGCTTGTGATGGAGATTTCCGTGCGTTGCGATTTTGGCTTGCTCATTCGCGGTCCGAAGCCGTTATGCTCTGATCGGAAAAGTGTAGGGTATGGAGCCCTCGTCGAGTGGCGGAGAGTTCGCTCGGTTCCTCCACGGCGACGATGTCGTAGGTGTTCTTCCACGCGTCGCTGCTGCAGTGGTCTCTGAGACTGGTCGAGTTTACCGGTAAAAAATTGATCTTAACCCCTCCTCTATTTCGATGGTCGCTGCGTACCAAAAATGCGACCTAAGGGCGACCAAAACGCATTTTGGTAGCATTTTTTCTTACAAATTTTCCCAAATGCTACCAGTGAACCTCTGATTGCGTTTTGGACAACTGCTCAATTTTGTCGGTAGGGGTTGCATTTTGGTCGCGGCGACCTGCGAGCAATAGAGGGTTAAAAGAAAAATTACAAATTGCCATTATGAAACAATTCAACTTTACGTGTGGGCCGTGTCCATCTGTTGCTGCAAGGTCACCTCCTCCGTCTCTTCTGGCTGTGTTCCCTTGTCGGAGTGTCCGATTTTGCTCTTGTTCTTCTTTTTCGCGCTGTACACAGCCGAGCATGACCAGTAGGAGGGAGAAAAAGATAGAGAAGGCAACCAAAAGAGGCACTGGCATGTGAGCGGAAAAAAAACAAGTGGAGATGCAGTTGGTGGCGACATGACGGAAAGTAAGCGAATACGTTGGATGGGGCGCTCTTTTCGAAGAAAAAAAGAACCGACTACCCAGGAGAAACAGAAAAGAAAAAGAATGACGGATGGGATTGGACTGAATTTTAGGGGGGGGGGGGGGGTTGCATATGAAGTCTCTCCTGGAGAATCTCCGACACTGCCTATCAATTGGGTTACCGTGTAGCAGATGCTCAAAATACAATGCTCAAATAATGCCCCGTTATTGTTCGTTACTTTTGCTCTTGTAAATTTCAAGCAAAAGAGAAGCTACTCATAACCAATCGAACCTGCACAATGTGGCCACCTTACGAAGGTTTATGCAATCATAAAGCATGACTTTATCACATCACATAGTTTTATCACGATGATATGAGTACCACAGCGAGAACGGCATACAGAACAGAATACAGATCAGGTATCAACTTAACACCGAAACGAACTTCAATATCGAAGAATAAATAAAGTATTCCACAAACAGCGCTTTTTGCTTTTACTATAGAATCAACAACATACGGTAAGTTGCACATATCCCAATTCCGCATTTTCGATTTTTACTGCCACGTTCTGCCCCGCGATAGCTGAATAAAAAATACTATACACAGTACACGCACACGATCAAACAATACGACAGACGACATACACAAAGGCAGGAAAACGTCGAAAAGTAGAAGGTTGATACGTGGTCAGTATCTTTCATTCAGCAAACGATGATAGGTTTGGTAGATACGCATATACGGTCAGCCGATCAAGATTCCAAGAATTTATACTACTACACCGGGTAATGCGCAGGAATGTGGACGTACTCTCTGCGCCCCGGTATACTTGACAGGCAGCAGCCACATGATATCGGACCTGCAAATTAAAAACCTATTGATCAGGATTCGCTACTGTAATGATTCGTGTATAACCCCATGTGGGTATCAAAAAATTAATATGGCCAATTCTGAGAGGTATATATACGAGGGGTTACACAGCCAAAGGAGTCTTATACACGATCATTTTATCCAAAAATGGGGTTTAGAGCCTAATATTTTTTCCGCCTTTCTCATCGTTGGGCTTTTTTCTCTCTCCATAGCATGACAGCTGCTTCAAAATTACCTGACAAGGCAATTATCGCTTTACTGTTTAAGCTAGGAAAACGCTAAAAAAAACACCTCTCCATGCTAGCAAATCCTTCAATTTCTACCGATTGTTTGCATGCTTCGTGTATAACCCCCATGGGGTTCATACACGAGTGCTATTTACGTTCGTCGCCGATTTGGGGGAGGGGTTGTATACGGATGGGGTTATACACGAAGGGGGTTATACACTGAGTCATTACAGTAAGACTTTTGGGTGGTCGCGAGGTGACCTCCGGTATTGAATTGAATGAAACCTTTATATGTGTGTTGACGGGGATGTCGACGTCGTTCGTTCAGTCACCCTGGGATCGGAAAAGGAGCAGAAGGAAGAAAAGACAAGAAACGACCCCGCTGGTACCGATCTAAACTTTCACTAAATACCGCAGGGCCACCTCGCGATCACCCCCCCAAAAGTGTTGGCGCAAATTGGTCAATACATACCGTCATGGGACATTTTTTATGACTTTTAGAGTTTTTCGCAGAGGCATATTTTTTTAGGTCAAAGAGCAAGTGTTTCAGGCAGTAATTGTGGTCAAAACACGGTTATCCTATACAATCACCCCAAGTAGGCATATACATAGGCATCTCACCTTGGTCCGGGAGTGGCTATGGGTACTATATGACCAGCTTACATAGGTAGGTTCAGGTACTGTACAGTAGATGGGGGTATGCATAGGGGGGGGGGGGGGGGGGTTATGCATTGGGCATTTTTTATGTTTTGCCAACCTGGGATGCATATGGGGGGGGGGGCCACGCCGGTAAAATACGGTATGCATGCACAAAGAGAAGGAATGACGGGGTAGTATGGGCTAAAAGCTACCACCTCGAGCCGAAGGCCGTTCTTTCTTTCAGCGTGGGTGGCCAGTTTTTCTATCACCAAAAACCGGCCGGGTTTTCCCCACAGTACCCTGATTATGCATGCACTTACTGCAGTTACCCGGTCCACAAACATCCTTTGAGTCATGACGCTTTGATCGGCCTCTTCTAGTAAGGACCCCGCCTTTGTACCTTGCTCTACGGCAGGTCTCATCATTGCAAATATGGATTGAAACTACAAGCACAGCACAGTACCTACCTAAATGTACCACCTACCTATTTTTTAATACATGTACAAGCGATACAGAGAGCGAGAAGAGATACATACAGTACAGCGCAAGCGACGTACATTGTATATCTCTACTTAACGCCTACCCCGAGGAAGCGTCATTGTTAACAACACGAAAAAAATTTTGTTGTCCTGTTTTTATATGGTGTTGACGGAACGGACAGCAAACCGACAACAACTTGTTGTCCGTTTTTTGTACTGTTGTTGTCCGAACCGACAACACCCATACAAAAACGGACAACAAATTTTTTTCGTGTTGCCAACATAACAATGACGCTTCCTCGGGGTAGAGTATTAACCTACCTGATCGCAGCTAACCCGCAAAAAAAGGACAAACAGTAGAAACAGGGCGCTCTCAATGCTCACGAAGATCGTGTATAGCCTACACAAGAAGCCAGTAACTAAATCATTATATTCTTGTTACGCGATAGTACGACGCGCTTTTTGAACCCTCCCCCAGAATAGCGCGTGCAATATTTACCTTGGTCTTTTAGGCTAAATGCACAAATTTCGCAAGGACGAGAAATGAAAAAAGAACGAATGGAATGAATATGAAATGAAAATAAAACAGGAACTACGCAGGACAGGTGAAAGAACGAAGAAAGATGATCTTCTTCTCCTTCATATTTGAGTAGGCCTATTTCTTTCTCATAAAAGATTTACAACAAATGCACAAATAGACGACTGGTAAATATATACTGCACACGCTATTCAGGAGGGGGGGGGGCGAAAGAGCGCCTGGTACTATTGTAGGTACACGAACATTTTGATTAACCCCTTTAGTTCCCCAGGCGTACCGCTGTACTCGTAGCCACCCGGCAAACCCCGTGCTGTCTAAGGACGGGGCAAACCCCGTCCGAAAGGGCAAACCGCTTCCGCACGGGCGAACCTGTCCGAGACGGGTGGAAAACAAACCGCTTGGTTGGATCGAGTCTGCCTGTCTGGGAAGGGTTTGCCAGGTTGTTATGGCGGGCGGAGCTTGGGTTGAAGGGGTTAAGCTAGGCGTCCGTCCATTGCGTCCACGAGTACGTTCAACACAACACGGTGCCCTGCTGGCCCCTGGCCAGCCCCCGCGGGGCGCGCCCGCGGCCCGCCGGTCGGCTTCGGTCCTCCCCGGGGGTTCGCTCTTCGGGGTGTCCTCGTGCCCGCCGTCCTGGGGGGGCCCCCCGCGCCACCCAACAAGATGTTCTTGCACCCGGACAGCCGGAGGTTTTCTCCCCCCCCCCCCCCCCCTCATGGTGTGCATATTTTACCAGCGCCTATTTGTCCATTTTGTTGTAGATCTTTTATGAAAGAAATATGCCTAGCCCCACATATGAGAGGATCATCTTTCTTCTCTTCACCTTACTGGTAGTTCTTTTTATTTTATTTATATTCTTCCATTCTTCTGTTTTTATTTCTCGCCCTTGCGAATTTTGTCCACTTAGCCTGAAAGGCCCAAGGCAATATTGCTGGGCTATTTGGAGAGGTTCAAAAAGCGCGTCGTACTATCGCGTAACAAGAATATAATGATTTAGATTTATGGCTTCTTGTGTAGGTTACACACGATCTTCGTGAGCATTGAGAGCGCCCTGTTTCTACTGTTTGTCTTTGCGGTTAGCTGCGATCAGGTAGGTTAACACCTACCCCGAGGAAGCGTCATTGTTATGTTGGCAACACGAAAAAAATTTGTTGTCCGTTTTTGTATGGGTGTTGTCGGTTCGGACAACAACGGTACAAAAACGGACAACAAGTTGTTGTCGGTTTGCTGTCCGTTCCGTCAACACCATATAAAAACGGACAACAAAATTTTTTTCGTGTTGTCAACAATGACGCTTCCTCGGGGTAGGCGTTAAGTAGCAGATATCCTATGTACGTGCTGCGCTGTACTGTATGTATCTCTTCTCACTCTTGTATCGCTTGTACATGTATTAAAAAATAGGTAGGTGGTACATTTAGGTAGGTACTGTGCTGTGCTTGTAGTTTCAATCCATATTCAATGATGAGACCGCCGTAGAGCAAGTACAAAGGCGGGGTCCTTACAGAACAGGCCGATCAAAGCGTCAACTACTCAAGGATGTTTGTGGACCGGGTAACTGCAATAAGTGCATGCATAATCAGGGTACTGTGGGGAAAACCCGGCCGGTTTTATTGGTGAGATAAACCCGGCCACCCACGTTGAAAGAAAGAACGGCCTTCAGTACTAGAGGTGGTCGGGTTTATCCCATACTACCCCGTACTTCCTTCTCTTTGTGCACGGCATACCGTATTTACCGGCGCATAACCCCCCCCCCCCCCCCCCCAATGCATACCCCCATATTGGCAAAACATAAAAAATGCCCAATGCATAACCCCCCCCCCCCCCTATGCATACCCCCATATGTACTGTACAGTACCTGAACCTACCTATGTAAGCTGGTCATATAGTACCCATAGCCACTCCCACACCAAGCTAAGATGCCTATGTATATGCCTGCTTGGGGGTGTATTGTACTAGAATAACCGTGTTTTGACCTCAATTATGCCCTAAAACACTTGCTTTTGACCTAAAAAAATATGCCTCTGCGCACCTCTCAAAAACATAAAAAATGTCCCATGACGGTATGTATTGACCAATTGCGCTAACACTTTTGGGTGATCGCGAGGTGGCCCTGCGGTATTTAGTGAAAGTTTAGATCGGTACCAGCGGGGTCGTTTCTTGTCTTTTCTTCTTTTGCTCCTTTTCCGATCCCAGGTGACTGAACGACGACGTCGACATCCCCGTCAACACCGATATAAACTTTCATTCACTCAATACCGCAGGGTCACCTCGCGACCACCCAAAAGTCTTACTGTAATGACTCGTGTATAACCCCCCTTCGTGTATAACCCCCCTCGTATATAACCCCCCCCCAAATCGGCGACTAACGTCAATTGCACTCGTGTATAACCCCAGGGGGGTTATACACGAAGCATGCAAAAATCGGTAGAAATTGAAGGTTTTGCTAGCATGGAGAGGTGTTTTTTTAGCGTTTTCCTAGCTAAAACAGAAGCTATAATTGCCTTGTCAGGTAATTTTGAAGCAGCTGTCATGTCATGAAGAGTACAAACAAGCCTAAATTACTAAGGCGGAAAAAATATTAGGCTCTAAACCCCACTTTTGATAAATGCACTCGTGTATAACCCCCCTTCGTGTATAACCCCCTCTCGTATATAACCCCCCAAATTGGCCACTAATTTTTTGACACCCCCATGGGGTTATACACGAATCATTACAGTAGCGCACCTGATCAATACGTTTTTATTTGCAGGTCCCATATTTATGTGGCTGCTCCCCTGTCACAGTATACCGGGGCGCAGAGAGTACGTCCACATTCCTGCGCATTACCCGGTGTAGTATTATAAATTCTTGGTATCTTGATCACTCGACCTATCTGCGTATCTACCAAACCTATCATCGTTTGCTGATGAAAACGTCAACCACGTCACACCTGCTACTTTTCGACGTTTTCCTGCCTTTGTGTATTGTCGTTTGTCACAGTGTTTGATGGTGTGCGTAACTGCGTATAGTATTTTTTTATTCAGCTATTGTGGGCCAGAACGTGGCAGTAAAAATCGACAAATGTGTAAATTGGGATATGTGCATACTTACTGTATGTTGTTGATTCTATAGAAAAGCAAAAAGCGCTGTTTGTGGAATATTATTTATTCTTCATATCGAAGTTCGTTTCGGTGTTAATTTGAGACCTGATCTGTATTCTGTTCTGTATCCGTTCTTGCTGTGGCTATTTTATCTCGTGATAAGTTATGTGATGTGATAAAGTCATGCTTTATGATTGCATAAACCTTCGTAAGGTGGCCACATTGTGCAGTTCGATTGGTTATGAGTAGCTTCTCTTTTGCTGAAATTTACAGAGCAAAAGTAGCAACAAATAAACACGGGCATTATTTGAGCATTGTATTTTGAGCATCTGCTCACACGGTAACCAATTGATAGGCAGTGTCGAAATTGTCCAGGAGAGACTACAGTATGAAACCCCCCCCCCCCCCCCTGAAATTCAGTCCAATCCCATCCGTCATTCTTTTTCTTTTCGTTTCTCCTGGGTAGTCGGTTCTTTTTTTCTTCAAAGAGCGCCCCATCCAACGTATTCGCTTCTTTTCCCGTCATGTCGCCACCAACTGATCTCCACTTGTTTTTTTCCGCTCACATGCCAGTGCCTCTTTTGGTTGCCCTCTCTATCTTTTTCTCCCTCCTACTGGTCATGCTCAGCTGTGTACAAGGCGCGAAAAAGAAGAACAAGAGCAAATCGGACACTCCGACCAAGGGAACGCAGCCAGAAGAGACGGAGGAGGTGACCTTGCAGCAACAGATGGACACGGCCGCACAGGTAAAAATGAATTGTTTCATAATGGCAATTTGTTAATTTTTATTTTAACCCCTCTATTTCGCAGGTCGCCGCGACCAAAATGCGACCCCTACCGACAAAATTGACAGTGTCCAAAACGCCATCAGAGGTTCACTGGTAGCATTTGGGAAAATTTGTAAGAAAAAATGCTACCAAAATGCGTTTTGGTCGCCCTAGGTCGCATTTTGGTCGCGGCGACCATCGAAATAGAGGAGGGGTTAAGATCAATTTTTTACCGGTAAATTCGACGAGTTGCAGAGACCACTGCAGCAGCGACGCGTGAAGAACACCTACGACGTGGTCGCCGTGGAGGAACCGAGCGAACTCTCCGCCACTGACGAGGGCTCCATACCCTACACTTTCCGATCAGAGCATAACGGCTTCGGACCGCGAATGAGCGAGCCAAAATCGCAACGCACGGAAATCTCCATCACAAGCGAGAAGAAGGAAACTAGCAGAAGGGGTAGCGTGGAGCAAAACCGCTCATGGGGCAAATCCGCCCTCCCTTTGGCAGTTTTACCCCTCATTCAGAAGCAGGGGTATAGATAGCCTATAAAAATCGGGCGCAAAAAATATCTTCCCCACGGGGTTTTGGGCGGAACCCCAGCCGCCGGAGGCTACACGGGGGTCTGGGGCCAGAACCCCCAGTGGGGGTGCAGGGGGGAACTGCCAGAAAGAAGGGGAGGCGGATTTTGTCCCATGGACGGATTCGCCCCCACGCTACCCTACGCCAACCACTAAGAAGGCAGCAGCTGCATCTCCAGCCCCGACAACCCAACAGACGACTAAGTCTCAAGTTCCTACCACGGCACAATCTGGTCTGAAAACGGCAAAGCCGAAATCCACCAAATCCAAGCAGGTCAAAGTCAAACCGCAGCCAAAGGAGGCCAAACAACCCAGCAAGAAGGAGCGGCAGGTGAAAAAACAGCCGCCACCACCAACCCAAGCAGACAAATCGCCGCCACAATCATCCGTGATGTTGCAGCCAAAGGATGTACCGAATCGCGTCCACAGTGTCCACGATGGAACAGTGAGCGAGTACGACGCCGGGTGTTCCGAACTTTTTTACAACTTTTACTGTAACATTAGGGAGGGGGCTGTGGGGTGAACCCGGCCATATGTGGTCAACGGGTCAACCCTTGCCAAAATAATGTCCTAAAGCTCGGAACACCCTGTAGATGTTGAGCGGAACTTACAATGACGGAACTTGGCCATCACCGGACGGGAAGAATTCGCTGAATCCAAGTGACCCCCGCTCGCAACGCCATACTTGCTAAAGCGCCCATCTCAACTCGTCCTGAAGTCCTTACTAACTCTGAAATGCTAAATAAAAAATATTTTCTCCGAGAAGAATCAGTTCAGTGAGTATGCCACATCTGCATGCATACTGCATGCAACATGTAAAGTTGTCAGTGAAGGCTCATTCACATCAGAGGCATGCGTTGGAGTTGGACGTACGCTCGGTTTTTGGATTGTACATATTTACACCACACCTTGAATGCTTGGTGAGACATCATTTCTGTTTTTATTTTTAAAATGCATTGCACGGATTCGGAGTAAACTCTACAGGACGTACCAGTACAGTCAATAATTAGATTAGTCACCGTCCGAGTATTTTTTTCTTTCCTACGCTGCGGTTGCCCGTTTGCCGTCTTCCCAGTTGTGAGGCTGTGTCTCTGCCGTGATGTTGAGTTCATCGATGGTGGTCGACGGTTGCATAGCTGAGCTGTAACCTGAAGCGGGAAAGAAGAATTAACACTTGTACTGGGGGACTCGAATCCAGGCCGAGGTGCCAGTCCTAGGCTATGGTCCTACACGTACACCAATCTTCACAGTAGGCTACTGTCATGTTCCGTAGATAGCCCCATCGGGCTATACAAATGGTAAGCACCGATGAAGGGGCTATACACGAGGGCATTTTTCATATACTCACAGTCACGAGGGGGCCGTGCACGAAACATTACAGTACGTATTACCTGTTTGAGGCTGCTTGCCGCTTTCTGACGCCTTTTTCTTCTTGGTTCCCGCCTCCTCGGCGCCAAACACCATGTCAGATGTGAGATCCGCCATCGTCTGGTACTGTGGCTCCATCGGATCTACCTGCGGCCCTTTATGCTGCGACGGAATTACGACGGAGGGCACTGGCAAAGCGGAAGTTGGAGGAGGGGGCCCCGGTCGAGTGTCGACGCCATAACCGCGGGCCGTCCACATGTCTGATTGCCAAGCTGGTGTGTTAGTACTGCAATGCTTCGTGTATAGCCCCTTTTGTTGATGACCTTGTGTTTATTGACCAGTCGCGCAAAAGATTTTTTGGTGGTCACGACGTGAGGTAGGCGTGTTCCCATTAGCGCGAATCCAGTAGCGCGTCGCCCTTATGAGCGAAAAAAATGTCCGCGACCCCGTCAACACCGATTTAACGTTCGCTAAACCGCGGGCCACCCCGCGACCACCCAAAAGTGTTCTAAACGCAACTAGTCCAAAAGTGTTCTAAACGCAAGCTCTATCAAGTCGGTGGAAAAATCTTTCCATCCCTGACTATACTTTACCACCTCTTTGCGATAACTCTTTAGCCCCGTGGGTGGGTATACACGAAGCACTACAGAGTTATAAGAGAAGGAGGAGGAGCGGGAGGTGGTCCTTCGGTGTTTACTTCGGATGGATCCGGTCCGACTAAAGAGCGCAAATTGGGTCGTTCTCCTTGTTTCATCGCCGCCGCCTCGTTCCGATCTGCTGCTGCAGCTTTCGTTTCCTTTTTCACCTTGCTCTTCTGTGTCCTCTGCGTCTTGGGTGTTTTCGCTGTGGTGGTACTGGTAGTGTCCCTTCTGTGGTGCGGGTTGGGGGCACCGCAACACATGACGACGGTTCTCTCTCGGGTTTCGGGTATAATGAACCTAGTTGGATGGGGACAGAGCCAGAGCTCACAGTCACAGGACGGAAAAAACGTGCGCAGCAAAAAAGGCTCGCCAGAGAAGACACAAAAAACAAACCGACCGAGCAATGGACCAAAATAGAGAAAAAATGGAAGTCTCCAGACTTTTATTCTGGTGAACCAACCGTCTTATTTTTAACCACCTCCACACCCACAATCTCTTGCTTTGCGCACAGACGGTCAACTCAGATAACGGAAATGCCAAAGCGACGACACGTTTTACATTTTGCAAGCGAGCCCGCCACCCACGGTCGAAATTGTGCCATTTTCAACTATTTTCTTTTTCCTGGTTGGTCTGTTTTCTTTTCATTCCATCGAATCGATGAGGAACCTCTTCTATTCAAGGATACTAGCAGTTGCTTTTTCTTTGACGTCGCACCTATCTTCAACCTCACTTTCACCAACTACTAATAGCACGGCTACCACTACTACAGGGTGTTTTTTTATGGCGTTGGTGGGGACTGGGACTACGTACCGCTAAGTATGTTCTGCTTGTTCACTGCTCACTTTTCACCGTCCTCCGCTGTTCCCCGTCTTAGTTAGCTTGCTTTCATTCATACAACAACAGCTGCTGTACTGTACGTAGTATGAAGTTCCTATCTTTTGTGCATACGTAGAGCCTAAGCCTAAGCCTAAGCCTAAGCCTAAGTACAAAATTAAGCTGTATGCAGTGGCGTATGTTCTGCTTCTTCACTGCTCACTTTTCGTCCTCCGCTGTTCCCCTTTTTAGTTAGCTTGCTTTCATTCATGCAACAACAGCTGTACTGTAAGTAGTATGAAGTTCCTATCTTTTGTGCATACGTAGAGCCTAAGCCTAAGCCTAAGCCTAAGCCTAAATACAAAATTCAGCTGTATGCAGTAGCGTATGTTCTGCTTCTTCACTGCTCACTTTTCACCGTCCTCCGCTGTTCCCCTTCTTAGTTAGCTTGCTTTCATTCATACAACAACAGCTGCTGTACTGTACTTAGTATGAAGTTATGTACTATCTTTTGTGCATACGTAGAGCCTAAGCCTAGCCTAAGCCTAAGCCTAAATGCAAAATTCAGCTGTATGCAGTGGCGCTATACGTACCCTTCACTTGACATATCCTGGCAATACACCAAAATACATAAAAGATAGGTTTGTTTCGAACAATAGACACCAAAAGTTCGATGATACATATACCCTTCTGCTAATAAAAACACCATGTAGTTCTACTGGCACGCTCAACACATCTACTGCAATACCATCTACAACTACATCCACTTCAATACCATCTACTACAGCGTCTATACAGGTTACTACAACTTTCACTTCAACTTCCACTCCCTCTTCTACTTCCTTTTCCACTCCTTCAGTGACTGCCACAACCACAACCACAACCAAAACCACAACTACAGCTCCTGCTACCACAACCACTACCCCTGTTCAACCAGATACTACTACATCAGCAAACAGTTCAAGCTCTACTCAAGTGACAGTGCCATCAACATCAATAAACCATGGTGCCTCGAGCAGCACAAACACGCCTACTACTACTGCTATAGTCTGGCCAATAGCAGTTGGCACTTGGACTCAAGGCGCGTTGCGTAAAATAGATTTACAAATGCGGATTTCTGTCCACGCTTCGTGTACTCCTATTTAGCAGAAGTAGGCCTACATGCGAACTACGCAACTCGCCTTGAGTCCAAGTGCCAACTGCTATTGACCAGACTGTAATAGTGAAAGAACGACAGTACTAACAGCTGCAACAACGACCGAAGAAAGCAAGGAGCCTCAAACACCAACCGCTTTCCCAACTGTTACCTCGAATACGACGCCAAGTGACTCAACTCCTGGGTATAAAGCAGCAGCAACAACAACAGTGTCGGCACCGCAATCATCAACAACAACACAGTAAATTACTCATCCAAAACACGAAATACGATATGCATATATAACTGACGTACAAACTAAAGAAAAGTAGGCGCATTTTTTTGTCCTAAAAACCAATAGCACTGAGATTGTACCACATATTTCGCTCCATTTTGTTTAGATCACTAATCACAGATCTATGCATAGCCGCACACGATAACTGGTGGTTCTTCAGCGTAACAATCTTCACGCTCATGGGAATATCGATGGTGTTCGGCGGTAGATGCTCCTGGTTTATGCCGTGCGTCTTCCAACACTACACGATTCAATGGCTGCAGGATCTATACGGTGTCCAAAAAAATTCAGCGGACTGGATCACGCTCTTCAAGTTTGGAAAGACGATGGAAGAGGCCAAGAGAATGGGCAGCGTCCATCCGCATTACGCCAGGGGTATATCCATGGACAAAGCTTTTTGCGCTACTTTTAATCGGTCGATCGATACGGCCCAAAGTACGGTCGGGCAATACAACTCTTTGCAACAACTAACTGCTGTGATATTGGATATACCCCTGTTAGGACCCAGTGTTAGCCGACCATAAGGTCATGCGCCACAGTAGACGGCTTCTGTATAACTGTTCGAAAGGCATAGGAGCCTGGAAATTAAGCAGCGTTACACGAGGACTGCGCAGGGATGTTGAACTGGTACACTGTCTGTGGCGAGAAAGGAAGAAGCAGAAAGGACCTCCGATGCCTCCCACTCGACCAGCTACTTCGATATTGCGCAAGAAAGACGTGATCTTGATGTGCAAGGCAGTTGGCAGTCAGTGGAAGCAAAGACTAGAGCTGCTCGGTGAACTGGCTAGTCGAAAAGACCGTTCAGAGTCCGCTAGCTGGAAAAACAGTAAATTTAAAATTAAAAAAATTCGAATGATTTTAAAAATGATTAAACAGGAAATAAAAATTAAACCTTAAAAATTCGACGGTCTTCCTCTCCATTCAGGGGTATGCACGCCGCATCAAAATTTTATGATTTTCTGGGGCAAAAATTTTGCTCCTGCTGGTCGTTGAGAAAGTTGGAGGGGGGAGGTGGGGCAAAAGAATGTGGGCAGGGGCACCATTTTGGTTTGTATGCGTGTGTAAATATGCACCTGTAGGTGGTGTGGTGTTGAATTGGGAGAAAATTTTCAAAATGGGTTCCAGATGGAAAACCAATTTTGTCCCCTAATTATCACACAATTTGGGGGCGCAAAACATGCTAATTTTTCAGCCGTTTTCCATTCATTCCAGCTAACGGAGTTGTAGTATTTCAAAACTATCTCAACAAGGAGGCAGTGTGCAGAGCGGATGGTCACGAGTCTGCAACTCTGACAGGCGTACAGAAAGATGAGTATCAGAGCTTCGAAAGCATGGTTGGAGGCGGCTTGTACATACTGGCTCCTGCAACAGCTACAGTCACGGCCGCGAGCGGACAGCAAGAAACAACAACAAACGGAGATGCCGAGTCACTCTCGTATCCATCCTACAGGGCAATTTAAATCAGTTGTTACTGTTTTCGTCGATTTGTTTTAATTTAATTTTATTAAATTTAGACTAAGTTAAATTTTTGGCGTTAGATTCGCGTCTTTTTTATGGCAAAAAAGATGATAGCATGACCATCCACCAGTTAAACCTGTGCCTTTTTTCTCAGTCTGAAAAACCCCAAGACCTCAGTTTCTACAGAAAAATAGATTGATTGAAAGGCTTTTTATGCGATTTTTTTCTTTAGTCTTTATTATAAAATTAAACTTTAAAGGTCAATGTGGACAGGGTCTATTGAAGTTGATCCCTCTTGACTTTAAAAATGAACAAAAACCGAAACACTGCTTCATTGCCCTGTATTACTCACTCTTACGCTTGCGCGGTGATGTGAACAACCAGCGTGCAGTGCGGTTGAGTGTGACGACAGCAGAAGAGATTGAGAAACAGCAACAGCGACCAAAAGACAATGGCACTAAAACCCTCAATTCAGAATACGTTCGATGAGAAGAAAAGAGCGGTGACCATACCGTATACTGGTGTGTAGCCCATTCGTAATGAAGAAATAAAATACTGCTATAACCTCTCATCTCCTAATGATTGCATTGTCAAGTCAAGTGGTTCAGTTTCCATATTATCTGTGTTCATATCAGCATATACTGCGATATTTATTTATTTTAGTCAGGGAAATAAAGTTCGAGCAAACGTATGCACGATTTATTTTTCTGTGTAAAAAAATGCCCGTTGGCGACTTTAGACGGCACATGCCGAGGACTTCTAGAAGTCAAATACACGGAAACCACGGAAACCTAGACACGCCTACAAAAAGAAAAGAGAAGAAAGATAGCCCTACCACTAACGAATTCAGAAGCAAATTTATGGCAAAATAAACAACACCATCCGATCCGCCGCCTCGAGTTCCATATAGTTTCCTTTCTCCCCCGCCAAAACTCCCCCTCCTTGGGTCCGTTGTGGCGCCCGCCCCTTCCCCCCCCCCCACCCCCCCCCGAGGTGCCCCTTTGCCCCCCCTCCTTCCTTTTTCCTCCTCCCTCTTTCTTTTTTTTTTTTTTTTTTTTCCAAACTCTATCAAAAATCGCACACAGTACACGAAATGTTCTTTTCGAGCGCAAAAAAAATATTCCACACTCCCTTCCCGCCCCCACACACCCACCAATATTTCGACGTCTTTTTTTCTTTTTTTTTTTTTTTTTTTCATCACAATAATCATCATAGCATAATAATACGCCCTCACCATTGCTTTATTCCCCTCCTTCGAGATTTGGGGGTGCCCCCCAGGTGTGGGGTTCGTTTTCCCGGGCGCCCTACTTTCCCTCTTTCGCTCCCTCTCCCCCTTTTTGTGTCGTCTCCGCGACACACGGGCGCGGGGGGAGCTGCGACTGCGGACCAAGATCTAACAAAGAAAAACAAAGCAAAAACAAAAACACACGGCCGCGGAACGCACAAACGGCAGACAGACAGCACAGCGGCAAGCGAGCAACACAGAAAAAAAAAAAAAAGGAACAGAGCAGGGACAAAAAAACAAAACCCAAAAAATATCCAACACATCAGCGTACACGAAAACGAAGATGTACCAACCAACCCAACCCCACACCCCCCGCCCCAAACGAACGGTGAGGAAAACACAAAACAACAAGCTTAGTTTTCAAAAAGGGTTATTTTTCATTTTTCCAGATATAATTTTTATCATAATTTCTTAGGTTTACTTTTCTTCATAGGTATATTTTTTATATACTTTGTCGTTTCATGTGTTTCAATTCAGCCGCGGTTTGCTTTCTTCTTCATGATAGGTTTCGATTTTTTCACTGTCGTGAAAAAGATAGGCTCAGCCGCGGTTTGCTTTCTTCTTTATGATAGGTTTCGATTTTTTCACTGTTGTGAAAAAGATAGGCTCAGCCGCGGTTTGCTTTCTTCTTCATGATAGGTTTCGATTTTTTCACTGTCGTGAAAAAGATAGGCTCAGCCGCAGTTTGCTTCCTTCTTCATGATAGGTTTCGATTTTTTCACTGTCGTGAAAAAGATAGGCTCAGCCACGGTTTGCTTCCTTCTTCATGATAGGTTTCGATTTTTTCACTGTCGTGAAAAAGATAGGCTCAGCCGCGGTTTGCTTTCTTCTTCATGATAGGTTTCGATTTTTTCACTGTCGTGAAAAAGATAGGCTCAGCCGCGGTTTGCTTTCTTCTTCATGATAGGTTTCGATTTTTTCACTGTCGTGAAAAAGATAGGCTCAGCCGCGGTTTGCTTTCTTCTTCATGATAGGTTTCGATTTTTTCACTGTCGTGAAAAAGATAGGCTCAGCCGCGGTT
The DNA here is from genome assembly GCA_030247985.1 of Epsilonema sp. ZAB3_2. Classification (NCBI taxonomy): domain Eukaryota; kingdom Metazoa; phylum Nematoda; class Chromadorea; order Desmodorida; family Epsilonematidae; genus Epsilonema; species Epsilonema sp. ZAB3_2. Next base: position 18,623 of record JASAMW010003924.1, read on the forward strand.
TGCTTTCTTCTTCATGCATGATAGTTATCACTTTCAGGCATGGTTTGCTTTCTCCTTTAGGGTAGATATCTTAAGGGTAGGGTAACCTGTACATATTTACCCATGTATTTATTTATCCTGTATGTATTTACCCTGTATGTATATATCCTGTATGTATTTATTTACCCTGTATGTATTTATCCTGTATATATTATCCTGTAATGTATGTTAGCCTGTATTCATTTCTACTGCATGAAAAACATGAGATTAGATGCTTATTTTTTCAGTGCATTTGTCTAAATTGGTAATGGGTAAATCTTGTTACTCAGCATGCCAGCTTCGGGCAGCTTCGCTGCCCTTGCTGGCATTGGTATAATTGGAAATGGTAATTTCAGGCAATAGTTTATGCTTATATCTCCTTGTGACAGTAGTTCAGAGTGAATTTGTCTAAATTGGTAATGGGTAAATCTTGTTACTCAGCATGCCAGCTTCGGGCAGCTTCGCTGCCCTTGCTGGCATTGGTATAATTGGAAATGTTAATTTCAAGCAATAGTTTATGCTTACCTTGTGACAATAGTTTGGAGTGCATATGTCTAAATTGGTAATGGGTAAATCTTGTTACTCAGCCATGTTACTCATCTTGTTACTCATGATGTCATTGGTGGATGGTAGAGTGCCTCTGTCTAACTTGTCTCAGTATAAAAAGCTGCCTCGGTGTATTTGGCAGCAGTCCAAAAAGTGGATGACATCATTGGCAAGGTGCCTCTGTGTAATTCTCACAGTATAAACAACCTGTACAGTTTGATTCCTTCTTCATGCATGATAGTTCTCACTTTCAGGCATGGTTTGCTTTCTCCTTTAGGGTAGATAGATACCTTAAGGGTAGGGTAACCTGTATGTATTTACCCTGTATGTATTTATTTATCCTGTATGTATTTACCCTTTATGTATTTATTTATCCTGTATGTATTTACCCTGTATGTATATACCCTGTATGTATTTACCCTGTATGTATTTATCCTGTATATATTATCCTGTATGTATGTAAGCCTGTATTCATTTTTTGCTGCATGAAAAACATAAGATTAGATGCATATTTTCTCACAGTGATAACTCCTAAATTTTCATTGTTTTGACAAAATAACTCGTTCTCCAAATTGGCAGTTGGTATATCTTGTTACTCAAATTGTAAGCTGGCATTGGTTTAATTGGCAATGGTTATTTCAAACAAATTGATGATTACACCAGCTTTTGGGAATAGTTCACATCCATTTCAGGGTATAGTTCATCATATATCTCGTTTTTGGCAATAGTTACCATAGTAGTTCTTTCCTTGGTCATACTTTCCAAATTCTTTAGTAATTGGTATTAATGATTCATCAATTAAGCGACACCCTTATGGGCAGTAATAATCGATCAACACCCTTTTGGGCAGTATCATAAAGTCAGACACCCTTTCGGGCAGTATCAAAGAGTCAGGCACCCTTTCGGGCAGTATCAAAGAGTCAGGCACCCTTTCGGGCAGTATCAAAGAGTCAGGCACCCTTTCGGGCATTATCAAAGAGTCAGGCACCCTTACGGCCAGTATCAAATAGTCAGGCACCCTTTCGGGCAGTATCAAAGAGTCAGGCACCCTTTTGGGCAGTATCAAAGAGTCAGGCACCCTTTCGGGCAGTATCAAAGAGTCAGGCACCCTTTTGGGCAGTATCAAAGAGTCAGTCACCCTTTCAGGCAGTATCAAAGAGTCAGACACCCTTTCGGGCAGTATCAAAGAGTCGCCAGTTGCCATGATTTGCAAAAACCTTGCCAGATCTCTGAAAAATGAAAGAGATCAGGATTTTAATAATTTTTAAGGATTTATTTCAAAGGATTTTATTGCGAAGCTGTAACGGGCCACTGGTGACCTTAAATTTCTGAACCAGCATTGTACATTCAACCTCAGCTTCGCTGCCGTTACTGGTATTGGTAAAATTGGGAATGGTAATTTCAGGCAACAGTTTATGCTTATATTTCCTTGTGACAGTAGTTCAGAGTGAATTTGTCTAAATTGGTGATGGGTAAATCTTGTTACTCAGCATTGGCATTGGTAAAATTGGAAATGGTAATTTCAGGTAATAGTTTATGGTTATATTACCTTGTGACAATAGGTTTACATTTTTCCATTTCAGGGAACAGAACTTAATGGTTTGTCTCTTATGGGCAAGTTCATGTATGTCTCTCTTTATCTATGGTTCATATTATCTTGGTAAATACTTTATTTATAATGATTGGTCAATTGGTCAGACACCCTTGTGGGCAGTAATATTTGATCACTTTAACAACTCTCCATACAGCACACTTAACCTGTATGTATACCATAACCTGTATGTACAGCATTACTTGTATCACTACCATAACCTGTATGTGTACAACAGTGACATCTCACATTGACAACTTTTCTAATTTTCATTGTTTTGACAAAATAACTCTTTGTCCAAATTGGCAGTTGGTATAGCTTGTTACTCAAAATGTAAGCTGGCATTGGTTTAATTGGCAATGGTTGTTTCGAACAAATTGATTACACCAGCTTTTGGGAATAGTTCACATCCATTTCACGGTATAGTTCATCATATATCTCGTTTTTGGCAATAGTTACCATAGTAGTTCTTTCCTTGGTCATACTTTCCAAATTCTTTAGTAATTGGTATTAATGATTCATCAATTAAGCAGACACCCTTTCAGACAGTATCAAAGAGTCAGGCACCCTTTCGGGCAGTATCAAAGAGTCAGGCACCCTTTCGGGCAGTATCAAAGAGTCAGGCACCCTTTCGGGCAGTATCAAAGAGTCAGGCACCCTTTCGGGCAGTATCAAAGAGTCAGGCACCCTTTCGGGCAGTATCAAAGAGTCAGGCACCCTTTCGCAGAAAGAGCAGCCCTTTGGGCATTTCGGGCAGTATCAAAGAGTCAGGCACCCTTGCGGGGAGTAATAATTTATGAGGTACCCTTTCAGGCAATCTAGCTTGGACTCTTTCCATTAGTAACACACACTCACTTCTAGAATGATAAGCATCTAAGACAGAAAGTTCATCACTACCTTTCCTAGAGTCCTGTAGAATACTGTCTCCAAATAATATAACTCATATAAAGTTGTAAATCCATATAAATATAACTCATATAAATCCATATTCTAATTTTCAACTTCATCAAATATCCATACGCCATATTTAACCTGTATGTACTGTGCAACATTACCTGTATCAACACCATAATCTGTATGTACAGTACAGTATAACACAACCTTATAAAGACTTTGTGTAACTCTCTTTTCCATACAAGTGAACTACCCTTCCAGGAGGCATTTAAAACAGTATAAAATACACATCTATCAAACATACACAAACAAAGATAAATCAAGATTATTGCAGCAATCATTTCAGGCAAGTATGCTTCAAATTGATTTTATTTGAAACCCCCTGCTAATGTAAATTTCCTTCTCTTTCATTTAAACCTGCTGTATAGCCTATCTATGAGCCGATTTTACCACTAACTATGCAAAGCACAAATTGCAAACAATGATTGGTCATCATTTTCAGTGCAAAAAGCATCATCATAGCATGCGTGATAAACAGAAAAAACATAACTGTAAAACAAAGGAAAACAACAACAAAACAAAGGAAAAGAAACAACAACATCAAACATGAGAACAAAACACATACACAATTGTGACATGCACTAAAACCCATAGTCCCAACACAACTGTGACAAAATCGGCTCTTGAAGATAGGGTTAGAGTGAAAGAGAATAAACCTTTACAGAAGTAGGTGTCTTCAAATGTGTGAAAAGTTAACCTTGCTCCACCACCATACTAATTTTCCAAAAATTCCCCTTTCACATTCAAATAACATCAACCAGGACAAAATTGCCCTTACATAAATAAAAGCCAAAAGTTCCTTGAACAATATTCAGCTTCATATTATGTGATGCAAAAATTATTACTGTGATGCTTCATGTTATGACCTTAAACTGCTGAACCAGCATTGTACATTCAACGCAACCTGCATGTTATTCAACCTGCCTGCATACTGTACCTGTATCTATGTACATATTCAACCTGTACCTCATGTGCAACCTACATGTACACTGTGCCCATGTACTACAAACAACACATAAACCTGTATGTTATTATTCAACCTATGGTTATGTTGATCCTGTCTGTATATATATATACAACCTATATGTACATGTTCAACCTGAACATCATGTACAACCTGTACACTATGCATAATGTTGACTGGAACACATAAACCTGTATGTTATCATTCAACCTATGGGTATGTTGAACCCATATGTATGTAATGTAGTCAACCTGTATGTACATATTCAACCTGTATGTACATATCAACCTGTACCTCATGTTCAACCTATATGTACACCATGCACATGTTGTACTACAACACATAAACCTGTATGTTATTATTCAACCTATGGCAATGTTGATCCTGTCTGTATATATACAACCTGTATGTACATGTTCAACCTGAACATCATGTACAACACTGTACACTATGCACAATGTTGACTGGAACACATTAACCTGTATGTTATCATTCAACCTATGGGTATGTTGAACCCGTATGTATATAGTCAACCTGTATGTACAGTACATATTTAACCTGTATCAATACATTTAGAACCGACATGCATACAGGTTATGATAGGTTATTACATACTCAACCTGTACGTCATGTAGAACCTGTATGTACCTTCAACCACTAATGCATATGTTGTACTGAACACATAAACCTGTATGTATTCAACCTTGTGTATGCATACAGGTTTCTGTAGGTTATTACATAACTCAACTCAACCTGTACAGGGTGCTCGCGCAGAGTATGAAACGCAATTCGAGTATCATTCGAGTATTTCGAGTACCCAAAAGCATGATTTTCGAGTACCAGTTTAAGCCTATATTTTGTTCACCCACACACTTCACACTCATTTCCCCGCACGTTCACACATAAAGGCAGAGCTTTCATCTCTCAAGCAATGTCAAGAGTCCTCCAGGAAACATATCAGAAACATTGTATGTACACGTATACGTACGCACATACCATTACCCACCCACCAACCATCCACTGCATAAATGCAGATACTGCATACACTTACAGCTTCAGTATCAGTCAGTAGTATACAATTTTATCATCTACTAACGTCGCACTGGCCCAATAAACACCTAGTACATACAGTACACAGATACATACAGTACAATAGTACCAGGATGCAATCAGGCACGACAAGCCAGTGGCCAATTGCACCCAGTCACACCAAACGTCTCCTCTCTTCGCGCTCTATCTCTTCAGCCACTGTGCTTCCGCTTCTCTCATCAGATGCAGCCGCATGCATGGCATGCGCTGTTCATTCAGGAGACAGCTATCGCTTTGTCATGGCCCGTTCACAACGGACGCTGAAGCCGACGTTTACGGTCGCCGCCAGCGTCAACGCGAAAGCCAAGCAGATATCGACGTTCAATGCCAGCGCAGATATCGACGTTGACGTTCGATGCCAACGCAGATATCGACGTTCAACGCAGATATTAGCGATCGCAGATAAAAGTAGCAAACATCGGCGTAATCGTGATCGAATATGTACGTACGTACCAAACAGCATCATGATATCTATGCCGGCTTTATTATTGGAGTAAAATAAAGATTTGCATAGCTTTCCATAATCTGCGTTGAACGTCAATATCTGCGTTACGCAGCGTCAAAGTCGGCGTTCAGTGTCCGTTGTGAACTCGGGCAGGTAGCCAAGAAAATCACTACGACGTACTTACTACTTTATACAAAAATTATCAATGAAGAATCTTCTCACAAAGGTGGAAAAAATTTCGAATCATGAAACCTGATAGAAGCAAAAATAAAGCAAGCAAAAAATTCTGAAAAATTGAAGTGGGCGGGGGGGAGGGAAACAAAAAAAAATAAAAAAAAGGAAAAACACCCCCCGAAGGCGAGAAATTTTTGCAAAGACTCTGCCTAAAAAAAAGAAAAAAACCCACAAAAAACAACACACACTCCCCCTCCCCCTGACAAAAAACAGGGCCGGCCCCCCACCCCTTACGACGAAAAACAACACGCGCCCCACCACGCGGTTTAGTATGTACATCAAATTCGAGTATCATCCGAGTATTTCGAGTATTTCGAGTATGCGCGAGCACCCTGCTGTACATCATGTACCTACAACCTATATGCACATTCAACCACTATACACATGTTGTACTGCAACACACAAAACACTTCCCTACACTAACATAACCACACCATTACATAGGTACAAAAAATAAGAATAAGAAGAAGAATGAATTTCTCTTACCAAATGAACATTGAACTTTGACCTCTTTGAAACAGAATAAGTCCAACCACAATGCCAACCAATGACTCCAGTGATGAGAGAACTGAATAATAGGAGAAAATAATTACTTCACAACAGCAACCTTGACCAGAGAGAAGCATCTAAACCACAATAGAATGAAACCATCAGCCAACAGTACTAAGAGTCTCATTTACTAATGATTGCGCAATCACTTCACTCACCACAGACAAAGACACAACCTCACACAACCAAAGAAATAACAAACAATAACACAGCTGTGCTGCACAATGCTTACCTACATATGATTTCACAACATGATGTCATATGACGTCATTCTCAAACACACACAGGCACACACCCTCACACGTGTCTACGCAAGCTCAACCTAGACTTATTTCGCAAACTCGACGAAATTACGCAACATGACATCATTCTCCAACACACGCAGCCACTCAACCTCACGCGCATATACACAAGCTCACATACAGGTAAGCCACGCCCCCTCAACGCTGATTGGCTAAACTCACTCTCAGTATACTTCAACCTGTACCAGGCTACATCTATATAAACCTGTACCTGTACCTGTACCTGTACCTGTACCTTCAACCTGTACCTTGACTACATCTATATAAACAGGTTTTACATCTTTTACTTCCTTGAGCCACGTAGCTCAGAGGTAGAACTTTCGCTCATCACCAAACTGGCCCGGGTTCCAACCTCGGACGTGTAAACATATGGATACAGGTAAACCACATACAGGTAAAGGGGAACATACAGGTAAACGGTAACATACAGGTTCAATATAAAAATTTTCAACAGCAATCCGCGCTGCCCAATTCATAAGGGAGATTTGCCCATTCTACCTGCTTCGGCCCTATGGCGCAGAGGCAGAACTACCGTGCACCACTACACCAGCCCGGGTTCAAAGAACAGACCTGCCATCCTAAGGTAACTCGACTTATCATTTACCCTGTACCTGCTCATAGATATAGGTTCTACCAAAACACTTTATCCCTGTATCTCATCCTAATGATATAAGGAGGCTCCTATGATTTCAATGGTTAATAGCCGATTTACTATGTAAACCTGTATGTATATAGAAGAAGTAGTCCTAGTGCTCAGCCGCGAAGCGGCTGAGCAATAAAAGCAGGGTGCTACAATACAGTCGAGAGCTCAGTTTGTTTTCTGGTTTGGACGTCGTCCGCTTGTCACTATGCCAGACGGCGGAATGATACTTGATGCTGTAGGCGTGTTTGCTTCTTTTGACCAATAATGCTGCGTTCAGATAACCAATGTGTAAGTCCAACGTGCTATGTCCGACGTATCTTGGAGAACAACATGACTGCTCGCTCGCTGTTCTCTTTACGGGAGTTGCGCGTCCTGCGTTCTCGTCGGACTAATGCTGTGTTCAGATAGCAGACGTATTGTATACTGTAAACGGGGAAATTTTCGGATAATTCAGACAAAAAATTCTGTCCGCAAAATATTACCGTCTGAATTTTTTTGAATGTATGTACAGCGTATTTCCATGTACGTACTGCTGCTAACTGCCCACCTTTATGTGCATTGTGCACTGTGCATTGTTGGGTGAGCAAGCGTGGTACACCCATACAGTGCTGTACCTATTTGGTCCGCGTTCATAGTATGCTACCAATAAATCCGTATTCCGTATCCGAATAAGTTGAAAAAGCATTCCGTCCGAAAGAAGACCATCCGAAAATATCCCCGTTTACAGTATTCATACGCATCCAATGTGTGAAGAAACGTCCATGCGTCCGACGTATGTATCTAGAAACAGTACGTCGGACGTACGGACGTAAGTTGGCACGCTGGACGTACGGTCATACGTCTGCTATCTGAACGTAGCATCACGCCGCGTTCATATTTGAGATGTAGGTCCGACGTGGAAAAAGCATGGATGAACAGCCACGGACTTTTTCTATAGTCAGTGGGACGATCAAGACCGTGCTTGACAATTTTGCCGCTCCCGTGGCATTTTAGTAAATCTGGCATTTCTATACAAGAATAGCAACCGGCTTTTTGACCCTTTTTCAAACACTCTTGCTATTCTTGTATAGAAATGCCAGATTTACTAAGATTGCCACGGGAGCGCGAAAATTGTCAAGCACGGTCTTGATCGTCCCACTGACTATACGTCAGACATGTCTCTAATCTGAACGCAGCATTACCACGTCGACGTCGTATCTGAACGCAGCTAACGTTTTAATAAAACGCTACTATAACCCCTGTACCAGTATCTACATACGTACGTTACGTACCAGAATGAATTATGCTTCCGTTTCAATTCCACCATTGCAGATGCAGTGTTGTAGGCCTAGATGGTTCGATCCGGGACACAAAAGACTGAAGGACTTGACATCCACCACCTTTCAACTGCTTGTTGAATTCAGTTGGTCGTCGCCCGAATTGGTCATGGTAGTGGTCGTTTTGTCTAGATCAAGCACGTAAAACATTCAGCCATGAATAAACGAGGAAAGAGCATTTCGCGTTCCAAACAGCCAATTATGAGCATTCAGCTGGGCGAAAAATGGGGTGATTGCAAAGTTTATGCCGCAATAGAGCGCGGAAGCATGGAACAAGGCGAAATAGTTGATCTACAGACGCAGCAGGTGATAAGGAGAACTCAAAACAGCAAGTTATATAGGGCGCAACAGGCCTACCACGTACAAAATTTTCCAGGGCAATGCTGCCCCTCCTTCTATTTCAACGGCACTATGCCCAACAGGTAGCCACAAGGGTCGGCCATAAGAATTTGCGAGGGCAGGCGTGCCCTTTCATTCCCACAGGTTCTACGTTCGATCTTGTGCTAGCGGGCTGAATAGGCCTAAACAGCAAAATTGATTCTATCTCCGGAAAAACAGCAAAGTCGCGCAGGAAGATGGACACCAGGATGTGGCATTTTTTACGTAGATTACGATAGTAAAAATCCTTTTTCAATTTGGTCACTTCCTCGTCGAGTTATTGAGTTCCGCAGCAATTCCTGATTTTTCGCCTTTTCTTTTATTTTCTTCTTTTTCGTTTCCGGCGCGTCGGCAGGAGTCGGCCGAGCAGGCACGTACTCCTCGACGGCCGCCGTGGTAACGCTAAGAAAGAAGAAAGAAGCGAGAGAAGAGAAGAAAGAAGAGAAGCGAGCTAGCGAAAAAGACCAAACCAAGAGAAATTCCTATCCGATCCAACTCTACGGATGGACGTTTACAACAAAAACAACTGAATTTTCATAGCCAGGCTGCTTTCAGTTTACTGTTTATTTTCAACCGTTCTTTGAGGTAAGCAAAAACGTGCTTCATGAATGTTGAATAACAAGCTGTCGTACAGTAAAGTGTGGTTTTTTTTACAGGTGCGTGTGTTGCTGCATTTTGCTTCTTGAAACTCTATTCGAACTACTTGAAAGCGGAGCAAGATGGTTCACGGTGGAATGACGTTGGTGAAGTATCTTCTGTTCCTCTTCAACTTCGTTTTTTGGGTGAGGCTTGATGCTGTGGTCACTGTAGTAGTGGCGCTTTTTGCAAATGTTGTCTATTTTATGCACTTGGCTAAAAAGTAAATAAAATTTGCATAAAAATAAACAAGTTTTGCAAGAGAACAGCCCTACTGCATGTTCCTATTGCTACATGTTACCACATTCTTTGCCCCTCATTCCTGCTATTCATCTCTAGCCCAAATTAGCTCGTGCAAACCTGCATACCAGGGTACTGTGAGGGTAAAGCCGGCCACCTAAGCTCCTGTTATCTTGCTGTATCAGCAAATGATGAACAAGTAATGAATAATGAAGGAAATACTGTAATGTTCCGTATATAGCCCCCTCTCGTGTATAACCCCCATCGTGTATAGCCCCCCCCAAATCGGCCACTAACGTCATTTGCCCTCGTGTATAGCCCCCTATTGCGAACCGCGAAAAGCAACGGAAATCAAGTGTTTTTGCGCTAAAAACCGCGTAGCGTTTTTGAGGTGTTTTGATGCATAGGAGTTTATCTGCACCTCATTTGGAGCAGTTCTGATCATTTTGCCAGTGACATCTCTTCGAGGGAATTTTTTTGTAGCAAAAATTTCACAATTTTTAAAGTTGAAAGCTGCATTTTTGATGATTGGAGCTTGGAAACGTGGCAAATAACCGCCATAAACGAGTTCAGGAGGTCAAAAAACCTTACTTTTGGTACAAATGAAAAATGCCCTCGTGTATAGCCCCCCTCGTGTATAACCCCTCTCGTGTATAGCCCCCCTAATCGGTGCTTACCATTAGTATAGCCCCATGGGGCTATCTACGGAACATTACAGTAATGAAAGAGGAGAGTTCAAGGAATTGATTGATATAATACTCGCCTCAATCGGTCCATTGATTGCTGAGATATGCAGCTCTGAAGCTTAGGTAGCCGGATTTTCCCGGGTTTAACCCCATAGTAGGGTACTGTGGGGTAAACCCGGACACCTAGTATATCTCAGCAACTATAAGACCGATTGAGACAAGTACACTACCAATCGATTCCTTGAGCTTTTTTCTTTCAAATGAGCTACCATGTTCATCATTTGCTGAAGCGGCAAGTTCAGAAAAGCTTAGGTGGTTGGATTTTCCCCATGGCCTGGTTTACCCCATTGTACCCTTCTTTCTACTTACTTTTACTTACAGCTGTCGGGTATCGCCATCATAGTGGCTGGTGCGGTGATCCAAATCAAGTACTCGACCTACATCAATTTTCTCGGCAATTCCTTCCTGTCAGCTCCGATAATTTTGCTGGTTGTTGGCGTCGTGGTTGCTGTGCTCGGTTTTTTCGGTTGCTGCGGAGCCGTGAGAGAAAACTACTGCATGACCATGACGGTATGGATGGTGTAGCGTAGGCCTATTGACCAGTTGCGCTAAGACGTTTTTGGGTGGCCCGGCGGTTTTCCACTTTTTTCAGTGCAGTTTATGGTCGGGAAGGGAAAAATGCACTGAGAAAGTGTAATACAAAAGGGGCCAGCTCGCGACCATTCGAAAGTCTTAGCGCAACTGGTCAATAGTTCCCGAAAAGATCAGAACTCTGATCTCTGAATGCATACTCTTTTGTGTGAGTTGTAAGTTTGGGTTTTGGGTTCCCCTGTCCTATCTTTATCCCATAAGTATCGAATGCAAGTACCTGTTAGTGATTTCAGTGCAATCAAATTGAGAGAGAGATAACGTTCGTTTTTGCGCGCGGTTAGCTCAGCTGATAGTTGCGCCTAAACATTGAAATGGTCAGGGTTCGATTATCCGACGAAAATATTCAAAGAATTTTTGAAAAAAATACCGCTACGCTGTACGATACGTGTGTGGTATGGCTAAGGTCTTACTTTGTGAGGCTGTTTTCCTTTTTTCTTCTTTTCTAAACTGATCAATTATGCTGCGAGCTAGACCAGGTATTGTTTATCATCGTTTGTGACCGACCTCTTGCTTTTTTATTCTGCCCTCCCTAAGCGATAACACGATACCGAAACTCCACCTTTATTCCTTTCCTCTCTATTTTCTCTCATCTTTTCTTTTTTTCGCTGTGCCCCTATTAGTGCCGTTTATTGTGCAGAGATCTGCTTTTTCTAACTTGACTGCCCTCATACTTATTTTGACAACTCAACATCAACAAAAGAGAGAATAAGGGAGAAAGAAGATGCCACGGGGTACAGGCTTGCAGCTAGGAGGAGAAGCTTAGTGAAAGCTGGCGCTTTTGCTTGTGCCCATTAGCCCTTTCGCACGACCTGGACACTTATAGGTGTCCACCCCCTTTAGTACGGGAGTGCCTTTTTTTTAGGTATTGTTCTGAGAGCAAGAAATTGCTTGGCCCCAAAATTTCCAATTTTGTCGAAGCAATTTGGGAAGCAATATGGGGGCAATTTCGGTCGCCTTTTTTGAGAATGAAATTGCTTATTCACTTTTAGGCAATATAGTACAAATGTACTGAATTGCTTATTTTTGTAGGTTGAGGCCAAGGAAGCAAAAAGATAGAATATTGCCGATAAAGCAGAAGGAATCAATAATTTGGACAGTAATGCAATGTAATGCTGACATGGATCGAAAGGACGTTTTTTATTCTGAAATTGCCGAGTAATCAGAAGAAATTAATTATTTGGTCACCAAGGCAATGTGCTGCTGTAATTGTTTGAAAAATTGCCTGTTCAATTTTTGGAAATATAGTACTACAAATGTACTAATTGCTTGTTTCTGTATGATACGGCTAGTGAAGCAAATGTGCAGATAAAAAATTGCCTGCTAATCAAATGTCCATAAATGGACAACAAGGCAATTTGCTTCATTATTTTGCATACTTGGGAGGATCCCTTGACTGAGCTGAAAATATATTTGATGATGTAATATGTAAATGACTCCTAAAATTAGCGTTCATATGGCCAAATTACATATTTTTGGCTGTATGGCACTGTGGCTCAGGAGCTATGGTGACCGACTGTCAATCTTCTAGCTGGTTTTCGATTCCCTAACTTGCCATGCATTTTTTATTTTTATTTTTTTAGCAACTTTGCAGTTTTTATGGCGGGTGCACATTTGTTTCACTTGTGCTATCAAATATCGGTTCATCACTAAGAGATATGCTCGCCAAATTGTTCATTCAAATAGCACATCTAGCAACAATTGCTCATTATATTGCTTACTTTGCCATGTATTGCTCAAAATGCAATTTAGAAAAAATAGATGTTTTGCCTTACATCGTTCAAAATTTGCATGCCATTTATCAAACTGGAACAATTTATAAAGCAATTTGGCCGTCATTTTGAACCTATGGTCAAATACCTTGTGTGGTTAACCATCAAACAGCATATTGCACTTCAAGACTGCCCATCACAAAAAATGTCACATAGACAATTAGCAATCAAAACTGATTGTTATACAATACTCTTCGCGTTGATCTTGAACAATTACAAAACAGCCATTGCTTCACATCAAAATTGATCACCACATTGCTCTTTTCACATTGCCTATCTTACAAAAAATTGTTCAGTTTTGCCTCTAAAATTGCTTGATCAGCCATGTATTGTACGTACTTTTTAAACAAAATGCCCTAAAACGAGCAATATCAAGAGCAATTTCAGCCAATTTTGAACAATTTATGTAAAAAATGCCGATTTTTTCCATACTTAAGCAGGCAATTTCAAAAATTTGCTCCCATAGTAAAAAAAATTTTTTTGACAGAGGCCGCTTCGCGGCAAAAAAAAAGAAACAGGCTAATTCGGCCTGTAAACTTGCAATTTATAAAAGTGCTCACGAGCACTAGGCAATTCGTTGCAAATTTTAAGCAATTTCAGCCCCCTCACAAAATGTCGTGCGAAAGGGTTAGGCAACAACACGACAGGCGTAGTATTGATCCTTTCTCTAGTATATTTACCACGGCTTGCTGTGCCAGCACTACTTGTGGAATGTCGGTAAAGAGAGAGGGGGTTGTGTGTGGCACCAACAGCTACTAGTAGCTTGGCATGTTTTGGCTTCTCTCACTCAATCGTCCGTGTCCTATTTTGCTGTCACGCGATATCTTTTTCCTTTCGCTTTCTGTGATGTTATGTTATGCCTGGAAGGTTGTCGGATTTTCCGCCCTGGCGCGGTCCATGCATGTCCGTGGTTTTGCGCCAACTATTCCACGCGAAATGTGTGTAGCGCGGACAATGCGATTGAGCGACACGGTCCAACTAGTGGAGATGGTAATGGTAGTAGCTCGAGTGCTTGAGCATGATTGGAAATCGAGAGAACTGCGTTGAAATGCTGCTAGCTTCATGCACGATTCAAATACACCACTTAAGAGACGTTTTCTGTAAGGATTGAGAGTAGCCTGTAGTATAGGCGGAAGGGGGGTACTTTTTGTGAATCGAGATAATATGCCTATCGGATTCCCCATCAAAAACTGCATATGTTGATGAAGTTTTAGGAAAAAATTTGTTCAGGCATCATCGAGATATTCAAGGGTAAAGGTGGGCAGGTCGCATTTTTGCCGTTTTTCAACGTTTTTAGCCATATTTCAGCAACCGAAGGGCTTAGAGGGCTACAATTTGGTACACACATACATCCCATAGGGACCCAAGTCTGGACCAATTTTGAGCCCAATCGGCCACGTGTATGGCGAGATATAGCGTCACAAAGTGCATTTCTGTATATTTTGCACCTGTTGCAAATTTAGTTTTTTGAATACCACGGTGTGAATACATGCCCTGCACGGGGTAAAATTTTGACAGCAAGTAGAGAAGGGTTAGGCCTAAAAACTTTAGTACTACCGCAAAAAATCTCTATAATTGGAATTGGGACTACAGTCCTCTCGAATAGTGAAAAATACAGTAAAAATTTTCCCGCCTTTTTTATTTTTCAAGATAAATGAGCAATGCCACTAAAACATTTTCCTCGAAAGTAGCCTATCTTATGTAGAATTTGATGTAGATTTCAAAAATAAAATTGCTTTTCCCAAAAAATTTAACCCTTACCCTAAATTCACAAAAATATACTACTTTTGCAAAATTATAGGCTAGGGGTTAAATTTTTTTGGGATAAAGAATTTTATTTTTGAAATCTACATCAAATTCTACATAAGATAGGCTACTTTCGAGGAAAAATGTTTCAGTGGCATTGCTCATTTATCTTGAAAAATAAAAAAGGCGGGAAAATTTTTGCTGCATTTTTCACTATTTGAGAAGGACTGTGGTCCCAATTCCAATTATAGAGATTTTTTGCGGTAGTACTAAAGTTTTTAGGCCTAAGCCCTTCTCTACTTGCTGTCAAAATTTTACCCGTGCAGGCGTGTATTCACGCCGTGGTCATTCAAAAAACTAAATTTGCAACAGGTGCAAAATATACAGAAATGCACTTTGTGACGCTATATCTCGCCATACACGTGGCCGATTGGGCTCAAAATTGGTCCAGATTTGGGTCCCTATGGGATGTATGTGTGTACCAAATTGTAGCCCTCTAAGCCCTTCGGTTGCTGAAATATGGCTAAAAACGTTGAAAAACGGCAAAAATCAACCTGCCCACCTTTACCCCATGAATATCTCGATGATGCCTGAACAAATTTTTTCCTAAAACTTCATCAACATATGCACGTTTTTGATGGAAATCCGATAGGCATATTATCTCGATTTACAAAAAGTACCCCCCTTCCACGTACTATGCAACCGCTACAGAAAACGTTTCTTAAACGTTACGTGCGGGTACATACGTAATTAGTCGCTGGCACCTAGCTACAGTACGTACGTACGCATGCATCTGCTTCGCGCGTGCTTTTAACACTGAGCCATGTGTATGCGTGTGTGTGGCCTGATAGGGACGAGATAATGATTAGGCTGCTTCTATTGGCTTCTTGAACTCAAGCGCTTTTGAGCTATAATACGTATTTTGCTGAGCTGGTTGCCATATTTTCCCATACAAATTGCAGTGGTTGCAGCTGCTTTGAAAATAATAGGTATGAGGAGGTGCCTGGCCTGCCTTGTATTCGCTATTTGCGATAAGAAATTATGGGTGTTTGTTGACGGGCTGACCCCTTTCAGAGCATTTTTTGTATCGGTAAGGGGGAAGGGAAAATGTGCACGGAAAAACAGTGTAATACAGAGGGGTCAACTGGCGACCACCCGTAATTCTCAGCGCAAGTAGCGAATAGCGGTCCTTCTAGTGTGGGTCAATTATAATTAGTCTCTCTCTCTCGCCATACGCAGTACAGTGTGGATATGGTTACGTGTATACTAATATGTAAGGAAACAAAACGGGGGCACGTCAGAAGGGACAAGTGAAGTGATGGAATGTTACCGCAAGCAGAGGGGAGGGGAGGGGACCCATTCCATTGCTCCAAAAGATTGTGGATTGCGGTTGTGCGTTGGGCTTAGGCAAAGAAGTAAAGCTTGGGAAAGGAGGCAGGTTCATGTTTCAGTCAGGAAGGATTAGGTCACATTTTTTGTGCGGTAAACGCAGGGTACTATCGGGGTAAATCCGACCATGGCAATTTCCGGCCACCTAAGTTTTCAGGGCTGCATATCTCAACAACAAATCTAACAAATAATCACATCAATCGATTTCTTGAACTCTCCTCTTTCAAGTGAGCTATTTGGTTCATAATTTTGCTGAAACAGCAAGTTCAGAGGAGCTTAGGTGGCCGTTTTACCCCACAGTACCCTATACGACAGATTATGAATCGAATAGGGACAGGTTCGCGGCTCAATTGAGCTGTATTATATCTGTAGCGCATTGGTGTAGGGCAGGTTAGGTATGGAAGAGTTTATTGCATCACCTCACGTTGGCATTGGAATAATATTTTGATTGTGTGCAATGTGTGTACATATACACGTACATACTGTATACTAGTACATACATACGTAGGTTGTTTGCAGTGTTTGATGAATGAATCTGACGTGTTTGTTTTGTGTTTACAGTTCGCAGTACTCTTGGGCGTGATCTTCATTGCGGAATTGGCTGTGGGCATCGCATCCTACATTCTACGCCAAGACGTAAGTAGGGGGGACGTATAAGTACTACAGGGGACCCAGACAACTCTTGCTGGACAGACAATAATAATATTTTAATGTGTTATGTGCACAACTGTGTAGGTTGAAGATGTGGTGCAGGAGCACACGTTGATGGGGATGGTGAATTACAATCACACCGGATACGAAGGAGTCACGCTGGCCTGGAATAATATGCAAAAGGAGGTATGTAGTGGGTACTGTGGGCTAAACCGGGCCATTATTGGGTAAACCACCCGTCCATCTCTGCTTTACTCAATTAGCCCCACGCTATCTATCGTATGAGCTGGCCCGAATTACCCCACGCTATCTATCGTATAACCTGGCCCAAATGACCTCCCAAATTACCCCGCACTATGATATGGCATAGCCCGAATTACCTCCCCCCTACCCGAATTATCCCGCACTGTCAAATGACATAGCCCGAATTACCCCCTCCCCCGCCGAACAACCCCCCCCCCCCCCCCCCTCCCGACCGGAATTTACCCCTCGCTATCATATAGGCTAACCCTCTTTCTTTCTTTCTGTGCTTGCAGTTCAAGTGCTGCGGTATCGAAAGCTACAAGGACTGGGGCAACGTGACGCTATTCCAGAAGAACATGGACGTGCCGGTGGACTGCTGCAGACGCGTGGAGCCGGCCTGCGATCGCAAGGGCATCCTGGAGCAGGAGCCGCAAGTCGCCAATGCTACCATCTACGTCCACGTACGTATTCACCATATGCAATAAGAGCCAGTGTTTGGTCGCGAGGCGACCCCGTCTGAATTAACCTTGATTTTCAGTGCAACTTCTGATCAGTAGTCGACGCGAAGGTCGGCGCGGTCGTCTTTCTTGCTCGTTTGTTTCTTTCCGCGCCGACCTTCGAGTCGACTACCGATCAAAAGTTGCACTGAAAATCAAGGTTAATTCGGAGGGGTCGCCTCGCGACCAAGCACGGCTCTTATCGCATATGGTGAATACACGTTTGTTTGTAATGAGCGAGCTCATCGCAGGGGTATGGACCAGTTGCGTTGTCGCGATGGGGCTGATCTGATCGGCGACGACCCCGCGGTATTTGGTGTGTAAGCTTAGATAGGTGCCGACGGGGATGTCGACGTTGTTTATGGCAATAGCGTCCGAAGCCAGTAGTGCACGTATTCGCCTTTCGCGATAACGCTGCGCGTGATTTCGCAGTGTACCTAGCTAACGTGCTGCAGTTAGCACATTACCAAAATTCGCGGGCTAGTAAACATTTTTGTCAAAACAGAGACAAGTTTTGCAAAAAAAAGAAAAACAAAACGGAAAGTCAGGAAAAAACAAAACAGAAACGTGAGATATGAGAGAAGGAAGCAATGATGATTGAATTCTCTGCATTCTTTGGAAAATATTGAGACGGAAAACTTTGGAAAGGATTACTACTGCGGATTTTGGTCGAGCTATGTTAGATTTATTGAACTATCTTTCGCTCGTCGTTCGGCACCATTTGTTATGCAACTGCTCTCACTCAACGCCTCTTAGCATGTTCCTTGTCCGTCTCCTGCCGGAAACATGCTCTTCATCCTTGTAAGCTATCGCTTTTCGTGAGATTTTTTGTTATTACAGCTGTCAGTCCACGATATACGAACTTTCTCTGGTTATTTTGTGCTTCGTGCCGCGTTCAGTCAATGGACGTGCCGTGCGTCAGACGAAGACGCTCAACATTCACGAAGGAAACACAGAATAAGTCGAAAAGTCATGAGAATTCACTGACCGTCCATTGTAAATGCTTCCAGTCATTTGTTCGACGCTTTCGTTGCTCCGAGATTACGTCCGTTATCTGAACGCGGCATCACCTTAGCTGGCCAATAATGAGCTGTACTTTTGCGCACGTGACTGCACATTCTGTGCTGACTGATCGTTGTGTCTGTTTCAGATTGTAATTCCGCATAGGGTGGCGCTCCATCGGCATGTTCGGCTCGAATGGTCTCACTTACGTTCTCAAACACCTGATATGCCATGGAACTGAGTCGTTTTGCCTGTCCGTCATCGCAGTCGGCAGTAACGATCAGGTTCATGCTTTCATGTAGCTACGTTTGTACGCGCGGGGTAATTTCGGCTGTGGTGGTAACAAACAGCTACTGAAGA
>JASAMW010003929.1:0-25001 GCA_030247985.1 Epsilonema sp. ZAB3_2
CGTAAAAACAGCTGAGTGCGACAAAATCAGCCGCAAACGTGCGTCGCCTCACCGTCCCTGCACAAGAAACAAAGTTCCAACTCAACCGGCAAACCGGCGCGACTTTAGGTGCGGGCGTGGGGAGCAGACAGTGAAATAATTACACACGCACAGCGCCCGCTCCCCCTTAAAGTAATTGAAATTTCTTCCTTGTAGGTTGTAGGAACATGGAATTCTTTCGGCTATACTCTACGTACATAATATGTCGTGAGCTTGGATGCTTTTTGTTATCGCCATATGCATTCGTTGCCTTTCTGTCTCGTTATTTATTGGCCAGACGTGCAGTAATAGCGTGTCAAGTTGAAGCCAAGAACGCACTACTGTACTGTTAACTGTTCGCGTAATTTTTTCCGCTAGATGTACTTATAGACAGTGTATTTCCCATTTGCCGTTATTTTCTATGCTAGAAAACAGGGTTAGTAGAATTTTTTTCCGAGGTGAAACAGCCTCTTTTTATGCATTGCTGTTCTTGTAAAATTATTCCGTAAAAACAGCGTTCAGTGGTTTAGTCTTGGGGTATTTTATTTGCCATTTCGATTGTATTTATTGGCCTATAGGTATCTTTTACACAGTTGACTTTTCCTTTTTCCTTGCAAGAATATGTCATGTTTTTCTTATTCATTGTCAAGCCTATGTTTCACTGCGTTCTTCTACTTACTGGCTGGTTTATGTTTCTGATTATGGACTGATGCATGCATGGACCATGATTACTTTTGCTCGAGCGTTTCCTTTCCTTGATCTTTCCTGCTCTCTTGTTGTCACATTGTCCTTTTATGGACATCACAGGCCAACCGAGCTGCATACTTACTTTTCGATCTCAATCAATCACTCGTGCCCTCAGACAAACTCCTTTCCTTTATCATTGCTCGCATTTCTCATATGCTGCATGCTCTTTTCTTGCATGTAGACGCGAGGGCTTGCAAATGGCTAACGTCTGGTATTTACTTATCGTATGTCCTTAGAGAAGAGAACTCCAAAATTAAGGGGCGTCCGAAATGAGGGGACATTTGGTTATTTACTATTTTATATGTCATTACCTTGCTAGGGTAGGGTGTGTCCTAGAAAAATGTATCAAAACTAATGGACAGAATTTTCTGCTACTGTGATTTTCATCAGTTGACATCCCTTATTTTTGGAGTTTTACAGTAGCCTACTACTACTACTGCTATTCCTGTTAGCTTTTCCAAGTGACCGTGTCCCTAATTAGAAGAAGCTCCGTCGCATCTTGTCTGCTATCATCTCCTCTCTTATTTGGGGCCCTTTTCTAGCTGCGCGGCGCTTCAGGAAATTATTTTCCAGTCGTTCCCTTATAATAAAGCCTAGTCGGTCTTGTATTGATCGGTGTTTAGCTAACGTCTTCTGTCTGCTGCGTGTATACGTTACGTACGTACACTTGTGCATAGCGTGCTGAAACAAAACAGCCTGGGAAGGATTACGTGAATAGCTGTATAATGTTGGGTATGCACGGATGCAATGTACATGGGTGGTGTGTAATATCTCTGTTTTGTCTGGGTGTGAGAGTATAGAGCTGGTAGATCTTTCTTTTCCTGTAAGATTATATTGAATGTTCTCTTTGCAGCACAGGCTGTACGTTGTTGTGTTGACGTGCGCCTGGAATTATTCAGGGTTCTCTTATATTATTCTATTTGTCTGAGCTTCTTCCTTTCTCAAATGCTGTTTGGAAGAAAAGGGGTACGAATTTTTTTCGATAAATCGTGGAAATTTGGTTTCTTGAAAGAGAACGTTGAATAGCCTGCTTCATTGGTTGGTTGAGAAGTTTTGAATTGATAAGTAAGAGTGGAAGAAGTGTTCGTTGATTGAGGTGGACAAGGGTAAAACGTGTCAAAAAGGGGCTCATTTTTGGCCACGTTTTTCCACATATTTTCCGCGTTTTTGGGCAAAAAAATTCGAGCACGTGTATCACGTAACATTATAGCACATACAGGATATATTTTCTTTTTGTTTTACAGCTGGATTTCACCCCACAGTGACAATGAAAGATCTCAAGTGACAGAGGAGGTAGAAAATGGACAAAGAATGACGACAGCAATGTTCAGTTTTGTATATTAGCCAGCACTAGACAAAGACGACGACGATCTCTGAAGAGTGGCACATTCTTGGCGAAGTCTGCTTATTTACTCTTGGTATCATGCCGTTGACGAAACGGGCCGTGTCTCCTGTGGAGCTGAGTCAACACCGACTGCCTCCGAACATTCGAAATCAGGAACTGGAATGCGTCTCCAATGGGACACTGGCAAATTTGGTGAGTCAGTTTCGGGTAGTGCGGGGTAATTCGGGCCGGGGATAATTCTTCGAATCGGGGGTTATTCGGGCCGGGGGTAAATTCGGGCCAGGGAGAAAATTGGGGATGTTGAGTAGAGGTAAAGGTAGCCCGAATTTTCCCCGGCCGACCTAAATTATCCCGCACTACACTATCATGGCCTCATTCACATCGAAAACATGCGCTGGGCCTACGTTTCGCGTGTTTTGACATTGAAATGGCTTGAAGCGACACGTAAGGTACGGGCAGCCATAGATGCGCCGGGCGTACGCCTGGCGGAATTCCTTCCAATGTGAATGAGCTAGTTGGTTCATCATTTCCTGAAACAACAAGTTCAAAGGAGCTCAGGTGGCCGAGTTTACCCCACAATACCCTGCATTATTTTTCTTTGGTTTTAAGGTGCGTCAACTGAGTTCGCTCAGTCGTCACGCGGAGGATTTGTTCGGCGAGATTTTTCTGGACGCCGTCAAGTTGGACCACAAGACCAACACCCTCAAGGCTCGTATAGACCGGTTGGCGAAAAAAGTGACGCAGCTGGATAGCGCAGTGGAAGAAGGTGAGGCGTCCGATCTGTCGGAACTGGGCACGGTCGGTTGGTTGAGCAATATGGGCCAGTTGTAAATGCTGTCCCGTCCAACGAGAGAATGCGGAAATTTTATTATGTCGCGTTCACTTTGCGTCCGCTAGTCAGTACGTCTGCTCTGTTGTAGCTGGGAGTACCTAAAAGTCTCTTGCGGTGCCATGTACTCGTCGATACGTCAGACGTAGGGATGTACGGACCTATGGTGAACGCGGCATTAGTCGGGATTTGTTTCGGCGAAAGAAACACAAGATTACTTGGAAATTTCCATGCATTTCCTATTTTCGCATTCTCCTATGTGAACCTACTATAGAGTAATACTACAGCAAAACGTTCGTCTGTTACGTTTCAGTTTCTCTGCAAGACCTGCACTTGCGCAAGGCGTTCAAGAGTAACAATCTTGTGGATCAGCAGTCGCTCAGCAGAGCTACTCTACCCACGGCCATGGCGGAGTGCTACTCGCGTTGTGATAAACCGCCCGAGTTCGACAAGCTCAACTGCTACAGGTGAGAGAGAGAGAGAGAGGGAGTGAAGGCGGATTCACATTGGTGCGCTTCAGACGTGAACTCCGAATTCGGAGCCCTGACTATGCTTCAACATGTAAAATCTCCGAGTTCGCACCGAACTCGCTCCGTATTTCCAAACGTGCGCGTGTGAACAGCCGAATTTGTAATTCGAAGACGTGCGAGTAATTGACGTTCGTTTCGGTTCAAAACGAAGTCTTTCCAAACTCGGAGTGAACTCGGTCGGAGCAAACTCGGAGCACGTCTGAAGCGCCCCATTGAAGGCAGATGCGCTCAGGCGTGATTTATGCGTGCCTTGAGGTTGCGCCGAGCGTACTCCCGGCGTGCGTTCGATGTGAATCAGCCTTGAGTGAACGACGAGTGGAACATGCTTCTTTACATGAGTATGTATGAATTCTTGCTCTTATTCGGAGCACGGCACTTTGAGTTGTGGGGGTTTCTGTAAGATTGAATTTTGTGACTTCCTTTTGGTTGGCCTACAGGGCATGCACTATCGGCTGAGGGTAGACTATAGCATTACATGTGAAATTGAAATGATGGTTGGTAGCTGCCTAAAGCAGTAAAACTATAAGTAGCTAATAATGATTCATAGTGCAGCACTATATTATTTGGTCAAAGATAATTTAGAAGCTGCATGTGGTAGGATATGTTGTGAAAACAAAATGGCGGGTACTAGTAGAGTATGTGATGTGTTATGACTGGCTTTGCCGCATATGGACCATTTGCGCTATGGATTATTTGTGGTCGCAACTGACCCCTCTGTAATTGCACTTTTTCAATACATTTTTCCCTTCCCCCTTGCCGATCATAAGATGCGCTGAAAATGTGTAACGTAGAAGGGTTCAAATCGCGACCACCCAATAATTTCTCAGCGCAACTGGTCCATATTTCAGCGATGAATGGTGTTGTTTTTTACAGAGATGACGGTAAGCAAGGCTTGAAATTCTATACGGATCCCGAGTATTTCTTCGAGCTGTGGAAACAGGAAATGCTCAAGGATACGGAACACGCGAGAAAAGTCAAAAACGTAAGCAGAAATAAACTTACATATATCGAGTTTATTGGACGTAGGTTACTTCCGCACGTTATTCTGGATCCAAGGGGGGATTATGCTGTAAAGTACGGACTGTGGGGTAACTGAAGTGGGGAAAATAATGAGACATCGAGCAAGCATTTTCTCGGCCAAGCTTGATGATTTTGTGACCCATGCAGTTAGCAGAAAAAAATGAGTCAGCTGCAAAGGCTCTCCCTTTGGATCGATTAGGGTACTGTGGGGTAAACACGGACTCCTAAGCTTTTCTTGCCGCTTCAGCAAATGATGAACAAGGTTGGTATAGCTCAGTTGAAAGAGGGGAGTTCAAAGAATCGATTGTTATCATGCTTGTCTCAATCGGTCCGTTATTTGCTGAGAGATCCAGCCCTGAAACTTATTGGGTGGCCGGAACCCTTGGCCCCGTTTACCCCACAGTACCCTATATTATATCCTTGACCATTAGCTTATTGGCTATAAATTTGCAGCTATTACGCGTTGAACTTTGAACTGATTTATCCCACGTTGTTTCTATTTTCTGCCTTATTTTCAGCCCAAGCCCAAACAGCTCGCCTCGTCATCCGCGGACGCAGCAGCAAGGAGGCTGCAACACCCTCAGCCCAAACCGGCTCACCAGCGCCAGAAATACCTGGAGAAAGTGCTTGCCAGGGGCGAACAGCAGATTATGG
This sequence comes from Epsilonema sp. ZAB3_2, assembly GCA_030247985.1. Taxonomy (NCBI): domain Eukaryota; kingdom Metazoa; phylum Nematoda; class Chromadorea; order Desmodorida; family Epsilonematidae; genus Epsilonema; species Epsilonema sp. ZAB3_2. The sequence goes on from JASAMW010003929.1 coordinate 5,144, forward strand.
ACCTACCGCCCGAATACCAAACGCCAGAATCGCTTTTAAGACAGAGAGGAGAAGGAGGAGGCGCCTCCTTGGATCACTTACAACACCCGCCGCCTGGAATGAGCAGACCGCCTCAGGCGAACGGAATGCTGGGTAAGAGAGGAGGATGATAAAAGGGGAGTTTTGGCCATTTGAGGGAGGGGACGAGGATGGCGCAGGTGGTAAGACGACGGTAGGGGATGGGGTTGAAGTTCGAGTCCTTTCGCCCTGCCCGAAATATTATTTAGCAATCTACCACTAGCAAACAAGTGGGGTTTCAGTGAAGAAGAAGGGTGGCTTTTGAGGTTTCTGAAGCAGGGGACGAGGATAGCGCAGGGGGTAGAGGGAGCTGAATGGGGGTTCGATTCCCACACCCATTTGGAAAAACGAGATGTAATTCCCGAGGAGACCAACCCCGCGTTCGATTCCTACACCTGCCCGCTATTTTTCAGCTAACCACAGCAGCTCGGGCTATGGCAGCGACGCTACAGATACCGCCACGGGTGGTCAACAACCACCACCTCAGTATTGGCAGCAGCAACAACAACTCCACCAACAACAACAACATCCTCGTGTTTCTGTACACCAACAACAACTGTACCAACAGCAATTGCAACAGCAAAGAAGACAGCAGGAACTGCACCTTAGACAACAGCAGCAGCAGCAACAACATCTGCAACACCTTGTACGCCCTGCGCATCTGCAACAGCAGCAACACCCTGTAGTCTCCCAGTACATGGCTGCGGGCTACGCCGCGTCCTATCAACACCAGCAGTCACCGGAAGCAGAAATGGTATTCACCCATATAGCAGGAGGAAGAAATAGGGAAGCGGGTTCCCCAGCTGGGAGTGTGGATTCGGCCGGTAGGCCTCGGGGTGGCTCGCGACCGAATCAGCCGCCTCCTGCACCCCCTAGCGGGGGGTCTCCGCAACGACAAAGCCTGCCGAACGGGGACCTGAGGAACCGGATGGAGCTGATGGGGCTGAATACTAATCGGGCGGACCTCCAGGGGGCTCAGCCCCACCCGGGGACGCATTTACCCCCCGCGGAAGAGCGCCTGAACGCGATGATGGTGATGAGTGGACGGAGCGCCTCCCCCGAATTACCCCCGCCCCCGCCTCCGCTCACATTAACGCCGGATCAGATGACGGCGAGTATGATATCGACGTCGCCCCCCACGGGGCAACTGATGGGGGGTCAAGGGGGAGAAATGGCAACACCCCCTGGAGGGGAGAAGGTTGCCGCGCCCCCGCCGCCGGGAAGTTTTGCTCCCAAGGGGGGTGGGGCTCCCCCTCCGCCGCCTCCTCCCCCTCCTCCCCCCGTGCAGAACGGACTGGTGGCAGAGAGGCAGGAGGCGGAGGGTGAGCCGGCGGCGGGATCGAATCCCGCCTCCGCCGCGTCCCCGAAAAGGACGGCCTCTGGGCCAGGCGCCGCCGTAGTTATGGACGTGCGAAGCGAGATGCTGATCGCGATCCGGAAGGGGATCAAGTTGAGGAAAGTGGATGCGAAAGAGGAGAAGGAGAGGGAGAAGGAACGAGCCCAACAGCATGATGTGGCCGCCATCTTAAGGAAGCGCATGGAGGATGTGATGGGATTGGAGGAGGAGGAGGAGGAGGAAGAGGATTGGGAACCGGCGGATTGGGACGACGATTGAGCGAGCGAGTGGGAGGGAGGCAATAGAAAGGTGAGGGGAGCTGGCTAGAGGATGGGATAACCCCCTCCATAATCTCAGATGGCCCAAGGCCATAGGGTGACCACAAGCGGATGTTGCGGCCAGGCGGCCATCTGAGATTACGGAGGGGGTTACCACATACCGCACCATGGCGTCATTGTTGTCAACAAGCCGCCCAACTGTTGCCGGTTTGTTGACAACAAATATTTGGGGATTGTTGGTTTGTTGTCAGTTTGTGTCTCCCGTATATTTGTTGTCAACAAACGGACAACAACCCGACAACAGTTGGGCGACTTGTTGACAACAATGAAACAGTGATGCGGTATGTGTTAAACGTCACAGAAGGTAACCAGTTGTCATGATACGCTCAAAACTGTTGTTTGCATCCGGACGCATTGGTAACTGGCAGAGGACTTCTGAGACTTTGATATTCGGGATGGGTTAAACCTGAGACGGCTTATTGGGACTGTAGGGTGAAGAGGAGAAGGTTAACGCATCCTGTGCTACAATGTTTATCCTGCAGTGAATGAATTTTTTGCCGGCCTTGTTGTGTTGGCTTGCGAAGCTGAAAAGAAGCTGTAGTTTCGTAAAATGCTTGATGCATTTTGTTGCTCTCCTCGCCTGTGTAGTATTATCTATAGAGGCACCCGTGTTGAGTAATGTTGCAGGAAGCGAGTGTAATTTACGGCCTTTACATACGTACGGCACCTATGTTCGTTGACTGATGAGAAAAGTGGTTGTTAAAGGGGAACTTTGCGCGGAAAATTCGGGGTAAGCCTGCACGGATCATTCGATAGAGCATAAAAAATGCTGCAAAACGCACCAAGTCCCATCCCTCTACGTTGCGTCGTTCTTGAGTTACAGGCAAATACTGATCTGTGAACGGGAAACTCAGCTTGAGAGCACGTAGCTCGCTAACCATTGCACCGATCGGAATAATTTTGCTACCACCGTGTGCTCCGTTTGGCGTTCTACCTTTTTGTTGTATAAAGCTAAGCTGTATCTTCACTGCCTGTGGCGTGGGAAGCCAAAAAACAGGTGTCCTTGCGCAGTTTAGCACATATTTTGTCCATGTATGAAATATGTGCTAAACTGCGCAAGGACACCTGTTTTTTGGCTTCCCACGCCACAGGCAGTGAAGATACAGTTCAGCTTTATACAACAAAAAGGTAGAACGTCAAACGGAGCACACGGTGGTGGAAAAATTATTCCAATCGGTGCAATGGTTAGCGAGCTACGTGCTCTCAAGCTGAGTTTCCCGTTCACAGATCAGTATTTGCCTGTAACTCAAGAAAGACGCAACGTAGAGGGATGGGACTTGGTGCGTTTTGCAGCATTTTTTATGCTCTATCGAATGATCCGTGCAGGCTTACCTCGAATTTTCCGCCCAAAGTTCCCCTTTAAGATGAGTACACGTACGTAATCAATCATTCCTTTCCTCCCTCCGGGCCTTAAGGTCTCACGCTATAGTTTCGGAGCCAACTTTGAGGCTTCGTCGTAGCCGTTGTACGCAAGATAAAAGTGATCCGTCATAATGTGAATAAAGTATCATTCTTCCTCTACACGTACACCAAACGGCAGCGCCAAAGCTCTTGTATTCGGCGCAGTACGACACGCCGAAGAACACCATAAAAACCATGCGATTTAGGTGTTCCGAAGGAACCACTGGGTATTTTTCAACACGCGGCACACCATTCAACGCGTCTTGACGAGAGGAATCGATCGGTACCTGCGGCGCCTCTCTACGTTGGCTCTACGCAAAGTTATCCAAGAAAAACGTGTTTGAAAAAGTTATCGTTTCAATCAAGAATAGCGCCACGGAGAGGCCGTTTCAAGAGGCGCTCTATGGCGCGTCAAAGAGATCGTGTAACAAGCTTTCGATCGATATCTTAATCTCCTCTCAACTCGCTTTCGTTGGCTCAGGAGAGCCTGGACCGAATTTATCAAGAAGTCCATGCATAGACAGTTGTCCCTGCATAGTACGAAGACGAGCGCAGAGAGCGCGACTGGAGCGGAAACAGCGAACGGAAAACAAGCAGACGGGTGTAGTACAGGAGTCCACGGCTCAGAGATCTATAGTGTGAGACCTTAACACTCGCTTGTCTTCCTTGTTTTTACAGTAGCCCTCGTTTCACATATGCAAGGGAGCAACACAGAGAAACAACAAGTGAAAACGAAGGAACGGGATGCGTTAATTTTTCCTTTTCGCCAACCAAGTTCATGATCAGTTATCAATCAATACGTATTTTGTGTACGCTGAACTGACGCCACTGAACATTGTTATAGGTCCACTACATACTACGATGTCTTCGTTTTACTATCTGTTGCAACCTTCGCCCTATATTTTTTGCTGCCAGCCAGCCATTTTTCACTCCAACACGGAAAAATTCTTGCTTCATTTTGTACACGACTTGCAAAGAAATGGAAATGTACGTACGTATGTGTGAGTGCAAACTTGTACAAGTTTTGTTGCTCAGGACTGTTAGGTACCCACTGAAAGCTGCATGCATTGCAGAGCAGAGCAGAGACTAGTGCGCTATACACGTGGTGAGTTTGAACTTCGAGTTTTGTTTTGCGTTTTGGAGCATACTCGCTTGCTTCCACGCGCAAAATTTTCTCAACATGTTCACACGATCGTGAGTTGTAACACACACGGTGAATTCACCGTTGTCCCTTATGCTTCAACGCTTACATACAGTGAATTTACCGTGAGTAACTCATCACCACGTGTGTAGCGCTCTACTATCGGAGGGTGAGTATGTTTGTAAGAATGAGAGGTATACTTCCAGGGATAGAGGGGTGATCAATAAATTGTAACTGTACGTATACCGTATTTACCTGTGCATAGCCCCATGGGGCTATGCAAAAATTGAGAGGTCCTATATGGGGCTATGCATAGGGGGGGGGGGCTATGCATAGGGGGGGCTATGCATAGGGGGGGGGGCTATGCATGGGACATTTTTTATGTTTTTGAGAGGTGCGTAGAGGCATATTTTTTAGGTCAAAAGCACGTGTTTTAGGGCATAATTGAGGTCAAACCAGGGTTATTCTAGTACAATACACCCCCAAGCAGGCTTATAGGCACCTTAGCTTGGTGTGAGAGTGGCTATGGTAGCTTATGACCAGCTTATATAGGCAGCTTCAGGTACTGTACAGTACATATGGGGCTATGCATAGGGGGGGGGGCTATGCATGGGTCATTTTTTATGTTTTGCCAATATGGGGCTATGCATAGGGGGGGCTATGCATAGGGGGGGCTATGCACAGGTAAATACGGTATGTATGTACGGTTACCGTTGTGTTATGTTGGGGAACATGGATCAATTCTGACCTGAAGATGGATTCAATTTTTTTTACCCCTCCCGAAATTTGTTTCAGAAGTGGACAACTAAATAGGTTTGGGATGAAATTGTTGTACAGTAGAAGAGGAAATATTTTTTAACTTTCCCTCTTCGCTTGTAATATGACATCAACTGGTAATTATGGGGTATTGGTATTATGGTCAGAATTACCCCCACGTTTTCCATTTTAGTGGTGAGGTGAGACCAGAGGGGGTTAAGTTGTGCCTTGTTACGTATCATGTGGTGTCGGTTGTTTGGTATATCAATCAATTATATGCAGGCCAATTTTATGTGTTGAAGCGTGAGTAATGGCAGGTATGTTTACTTTACGTTTGAATACAGTACAGTAACTGTACATGCACGTACCTGTGCTGTAATTGTACAGGTAGGAAATGCAAGTAAGAGTGACGTTATTCGTGCATTGAGCTTGCTAATGTGTGGTGCTTCGAATGTGTGTACTACGTAACGTACGTCGGTAGGTGTAGCACTCTGGTGGTTATGTAATCCTGGTATTCGACTTGCGCTTTGCTTGTAATCGCTTACTGCATATAAGCTTTTGATCAAAAAGTTGAGGTGAGGGGTGATCTTAAGTTATTTCCATTGTGTATTCTTCTTTTTAGTCCGATATCTGTGTTCAAAGATTTCATACGTTTCTTATCATGAATGAGCAGGATTGAATAAGAATAATATTTCCATTAGGAAGAACATAGGCGTAGGTGCTTTCTGTTTTTTATGGCGCACTGTCGATTGGTTTCGGTTTTGTGTGCAGTACCTGCTGCGCACTTTGCTACTAAATGTATGTGCACTGTGCAGTAGGGCTAGGTGCAGCGTTGTATGCGCTACAATTTTTCAAGCTAAATTTTTTATGGCTTTATTCATGTTATGTTATGTGGCGATATAGTATTGTCTGGTTACGTATGGACCAGTTGCGCTAAGAACTTTGGGCGGTCGCGAGCTGACCCCTCTTTTGTAATACAGAGGGGTTTAGGTCGCGACCACCCATAATTCTTTGCGCAACTGGTCTCTGTACGCAAGGTCGAGAGAGAGAGCGAGACAGAGAGAGAGCACGTGGTCAGCTGGTGTATTTGTTTTGCTATGTATTCATTCATACGTTTACTACTGTCATTGTACCGTATTTTATTATTACACGATGACACTCTTGTCAAGTGAAAAAGGGTAGCGTGGGGCGAATTTGTCCACCCTAAGGCGGTTTTACCCAAATTTCAAAACATGGCTCTCGTATGTATGTCATCATGATGCTTGTGTTGTGCCTCTGTTACTTTGTTTCTTCGTTGGTGTTAGATGGAGGGGGTAAAACTTTCGTTGGGTGGACAGATTTTCCCCCACGCTACCCTATTCATGGATGGGCAAAATTCCAGGATTTCCATTTTTACTTCGCCTACTGAAAGGTGGTGCATACCAACGAGAGAATAATTTGCTCTGTTTTATATCTGCATCCATTATTCATGTGATGACAATGAATTTACTCACTGTTCTGTTCATGTTTTTGCACTTGTGTGTTTACTCTTTGTTTACGATGTACAGTTGTATACACTGGATGCAAGCCGTGTTGTAACATACATACTGCCGTATCCCCGAAATAAAACTTTGCTTACGGCTGATAGTCTTGTGTGAAAGAAAGCTCAAGTTGCTATTTATGCAACGTTGTGATACATGCTTGATGGTTATGTACTATTTGGTTGGTACTATCATGCTGCATGCTCATGTCCACTGTTTTATGTAAATACCCGGAATGGAATATGTACACTAAGTTTTTTGCGTTGATCGATGCTTGATTTTATTGACAGAAAGATGCTGAGCTGAGCAATGCCTCATCAACGCTAACAGCCCATTCACATCGGAGACTTGCGCTGGGCGTACGTCCGGCGTGTCCGTGGCTCGACGCATAGTATATACAACGACATGAATGCGCTGAACTCATTTTCTTCCAATGTGAATGAGCCATAACGTCGAATGAACTCAAGATAAGAACAACAAGCTGCGCGCTTATCTCTACGTACGCCAGTGGTCAGTGTGGGGAACGCTATTACAGCATCCTGCAAATCTGGAAGCTTGAACACGTACCAACCTGTTGTTGATGGTATGTATTAGGCTATGTGCGTACATATGTACTGTAGTATAGTATGTATGGTACTATGGCGTAAACCCGGCCATGGGAAAATCCGACTACCTAGTCCTAAGTTTCACGGCTGCATATTTCAGCAATCAATAGACCAATTGAGACAAACATTATGTCAATCGATTCCACGAACTCTCCTCTTTCAAATGAGCTGTTTGGTTGATCTTTTGTTGAACCAGCAAGTTCAAAAAGAGCTTAGGTGGTCGGGTTTACCCCATAGTACCCTTTTATTACAGGGGAACAACCATGTGCGTGGGTTGGACATGCGGCTATCACGATTTCCGTTCGCTGCGCGCTGCGATTGTGTACATGAAGCCCGGATCGGCCATCGCCTTCTTTCGTACACTCTCCGTCATTCACTTTGCAATTTACATGGGCAGCGATGAGAAGACTGGGAAGCACGTGGTTGGACATTACTACAAGGTGATTGATAGCTCGTTCACAGTGGAAAGTAATTGCGCCTGGCGTACGTTCGGTGTGTATCCATTGCTGTCCATGCCTGTGGACGCGCCCGGCGTACGCCCAGCGCGCGCATGTTTCCGATGTAAATCGTGCCAATAGACGTAATAATACGCACTGCTGCCTCGCTCACCAAGTACGTCCGTACACCCGTAATGTACGTCTGATGTATCTAGGAGTGTATGATCGTTTGCGGTGCCATGCACTCCTAGATACGGCAACAGACGTTTGGTGAACGCGGCATTAGTGACTTTGGAACGGTATCGTCTGTTCTATACGTGTGTCTGATGGTTGCTTCACAGTGGGGGTAAAATTAGCGCCGTAAGCTCGGCGCAGCTTACGCAAATTTCTTTAACCCGCTCGTTTTCTGACGTGACGTCCTCCGCTAACTTTTTCCTTGGTTTTGTTTAGGTGGGTGACCAACAGCCAGTGATACGGGTGGATAATCTTGCCGACGTGTGGGAGGGGAGCAAAATACGGGTGTACACCTGTAAGTGCGACGAAAATAAGCGAGCACGGGTGATTCTGGAATTGCTCAGGAGCATAGGTGAGCATGTTGAAAAATGATGGAGTAGTAGGGTATCATGGGATAAACCAGGCGGATTTTATTGGTGGGGTAAACCCGGCCACCCACGGTGAAAGAACGGCACTTCGCTACTAGGTAGGTAGGTTGCCGGGTTTACCCCACAGTACCCTGCCTAAAATAGGTATGTTTTCTGTGACACTTTTGAAGGAAGCAAATGCAAACCATGGACTGTGCGGCGCGCGTTTTTCTCTCAACTTTTTGCTTACCCGAGTGTACTCACCACGTGTGTAGCGCACTACTGTATAGTAGTGGTGTTGTTTGTGCTGTACTTTTTTTCAGGGCAGGGAGGCTACAATCTAGTCAGCTGCAATTGTGAGACGTTAGTGCGTAAACTGATCAATGGAGGCGGATGGAGTACCCAAGTCCTGTGGACCCTAATTCCGGTTGGTTGGTTTGTGACGTTACCCCGGCTCATGGTTAAAGGGACGACTGGATTAAGCGATTCCAGTAGCAAGGCCGCAGAGTAAGTGGGGTACTATGGGGTAATTCAGTGGGGTACTCTGAGGTGGTAAAGCAGTGGGGCAGGGGTAAAGCAGTGGGGTGCTATGGGGTAAAGCAGTGGGCTACTGTGGGGTAAAGCAATGGGCTACTGTGGGGTAAAGCAGTGGGGTGCTATGGGGTAAAGCAGTGGGGTACTGTGGGGTAAAACAATCCGGCCATGGGAAAATCCGACCATCAACTATTGTGCTGCATATCTCAGAGCAACCAATGGACCGATTGAGACAAGAAAGATACCGATCGATTCCTTGAACTCTCCTCTTTCAAATGAGCTAGTATTTGGCTTTATCATTTGCGGAAACAGCAAGTTGACAGGAGCTTAGGTGGCCGGGTTTACCCCACTGTACCCTACAGTATGAGGCGCTGAACAGCATTGTCTCATACGTGTCCACCGGTTGCTAATTCCAAGGTTCTTCTTTTTCTTTTTCAGGCATTTTCGAGGTTTGCCATCGAAAGTCACGTTGCGGACTCCGACTGGGGAGGTACAAGAGGTGCCTTGGTCCTTGGCAACACTGATAAATGCTGGAGAACGGAGGAAACCTGCGTTTATGGAAAAGGAATTGAAAAGAAAACCATAGGCGTGCTTGCCGTTCACCAGTGTAACGTGCCGCGTTCCGTATGTATAGAGATAGCCGAGCCCCAGCTACCCTCGGTCACAGCGGTGGACATATAGGCACACCACCAGGTGTCGGCCCAGTGACTGATTTGGCTAAACTCGCCTAGCTTGCATACGTAGCACTACAGTCTGGCCAGAGAGAGTTCGCTATGGGACTCAAGTCCTGCGTAGTTTGCATGTACTTCTACAAATAGGAGTACACGAAGCGTGGACAGAAATCCGCATTTGTAAATCTATTTTACGCAACTAGACTTGAGTTCCATAGCGAACTCTTTAGTGGCTAGATTGTTATCTTGCATACACCACTGGCCTCGGACGCTATTGCCATACGTACGCAGTACGTTGCACCGATAAATCGTCCGGATTTACCCCATGATACCCGACTTGTCATCAGGATATTATTTTGTGCTGCACTCAGTTGTTTATTCATTCTTGCGTCTCTTATCGGCGACGTTATTATTGTGAGACCGTATGTGATACTGGTATCAAGAGTTGATAATCCAGCCTGAAGAAGAGGTTTCTTCTATTCCTTCTGTGTCATTCGAATGCTATTTGTTGCTGGTAGGTGTCATGCGTACAGTATCGTTTTCTTCTGTGTGGTACTCTTCTTGCCTTGTTGTCTTCTTGAACGAACAGAGAAAATTGTTATTCAAATTGTTGGTGGGCTTGCCAATGCAAATCTGGGATCAAGACTTTCCCTGTGTGTTCTCTTTTAGTCATACATACACATGTACAATACTTGTATTTACCCACTACCTTTATGGCCCATTCACACCGAAGACGTGCGCTGGATGTACGCTCGCTCCACAGGTCAGACATGGATGCGCAGGACGTACGCCGAGCGCATTTTCTTCCCATGTGAATGAGCCATCATTTCGCTACACTTTGCTACTTAGGCCTATGTGTTGCTTTTCTTTCAGTTGATTCAAGCTAAACTCACTCATAATGGCAAAAAGTGCTTCCAGCGCGCCTCCTAAGAAGAAAAGAAAGTTGACCACCAGCAGAAAAGCGAAAGAAAATGTTGTCCCCGATGGCACAGCAACCCTCTGCCATCTTCCCCTGGAGGTATGAGAAATTTTACTCGCTAAAAATCAAAAACAATAAAATTTACAGTAGTAGATAGGTAGAGTGTGTATGTAGACAATATAGGGAAGCGTGGGGCAATACCGCCCAACCTCAGCCCCTTATACTTGACACTTCCCTACGTGCGTATGTTACCTTTGTGTTCAAACGAAACGACACTTCCTGGCCTTTCAGCAAAGGGTTCGGCAAAAATTTATACGGTTGTACGTAGTGGAAGAGTGTCAAGTAGGTTGTTCCTGGCACACTAACAACCTTGGCTAGATACGGGAAAAACCGCAAAATGGTGAGCGGTTTTGCCCCATGCTACCCTACAAATAGGTAGTATCATATGCTCACTACATATAATATATGTACTGGTAGGATATGTAAGTGTACTGTACATGCATACGTAGGTGATGGAAAAGATCCTTTCCTACGTGCCAGTAGCCGGTCCGAAGGAAGCGAGCAGATTGCAGAGAGTCAGTCGGTCTTTTCGGCCGTTTCCGTGGCTCCAGGTGCGAGAGCTGAAGATCAGGCGATTTGGAATGAAGAAGACCGGTTTCCAGCTGTGGAATGGCCAGAAATGGAGCGATACGATTCGCGGATCAATCCACGAAGAGATCAGTACATTCTGGCTTAAAGGGCGGATGTGGCAAAGATTTCCCATAGTAAAGGCGAGGATCGATTTTTCAAATCTTCTATTGGTGAATCTGTGCAGTTTCACATGCTGAATCGATCGTACCCACCTGTCTTGCTGCGACTTTGCCTTATCGCAGAGAAATCCCACTTGCAAAGGCCGTTCGCAACGTTTTCGCGCAATTGTATTGCGAAACGTCCCTTACAAGTGGGTTTTCTCTTTGAGGAGGCAAAATCGCAACGAGACATGTGGGTGGGATTGATTCAGCATAAAAACTGCATAGGTTCACTGAACGAATTTTTAAAAATCGCTCAACACCTTCACTATGGACAAATCTTTGCCGCATCCCCCCTTTAAGGCTCGAAACCTGGAGCGGATCGATCTGCAGCGGGCCAACGCGCCAGTGATGGCGACACTGGTGGAGTTGATGCAGAAAGCGCCGAGAAACGTCAAGAATATCAGTTTAAAGGGGGAGTTTGGTGGAGAATTTGTATGTGGGTGGCAAGTCTCATGTTTTGCGCTTTTTGTTGGCACCAAGGTTCTGTCTGCAACATTTCCTCTTTCGTTCTGTCTGACCCCATGATGTGTGATGCTCGAAATGATTGTGCGAACTGAGCTTGAGCTGGTTTTTGCAGTCTACGTATATGGGGTAAGATTCAAAGAGGAGCACTTTCTTGCACAGGGACATACTTTCCAAGGACAAGGTGTTCGAGGTCAAATGAACAACGTATGAAACTTGCCTACCCTATGCAAATTTTCAACCAGATTCCCCCTTTAAAGGACGGTGCGAGTACTCGCTCCGGCGCATTTTTTGCTCCGTCCACTGGACAATTTCTGCAAGCTTGTCAGCGTAGCTTGGCCTACCTTCTGGTGGCTCAGTTGCCCGCTGCCAAATTTGCTCAAACTCTGCAGTGCTACTTGAAAGAATGCGACAAGATAGAGTCGCTGCACGTGGTTCGCTCTCGTTGTCTGCAGCGTTGCGATTTCTTGGCTGATAGGATCCAGCTGAAAACTCTGGAAGTTTCAGAGGTGGCCGCCTGGTCTGAGGAGAGTTGCGCGGCCTTGTTGTCCGGTTTGAGCGAATTGCAAAAAGCGAAGGATCAGGCTGCGGCTGTGGGCTTGGAATTCCCTTACAGGGGTATAGATACACCTGCCAGTTTGCTGGGGACGCAAACACGCTGAACTCGTTTTTGCCCCTCAAATTTTAGGGGTCAGGGGTGAAGAATTTTATTTTTATAAAATTGAGTGAAATAAAATAGAATAAAATTTTAATTTTTAAGAAAAATCGAGTGGTTTGTGCGTAGAAATTGAGTTGTACATTTTTTCGCGATGTTTTTGGCTTCTAAATATTGCAGTACCAACCACAATGCATACTGTATTGTAGTGGTCACTACTTTGTCAAAACTGCGTAATCAACCAGGACCTGTTGATATGTTATGAAAATGAACGAATGTTATCTCTAAAATTCACCAGGTTCCGCTATATTTCCGCTGGAATTTTTCTGTTTTGTTTGAACGATGATAGTTTTGCTCCCCAGATTTCCATGGTGTGTATCCATATACCCCTGAGCCTTACTTCTTGCAAGTCATCTTGGGCGGCTCGCTGCGATTTCCGCGTTTCTACGTTCCATTCCTCACCGCGGGTGCTTTGCCTATGATTCGCGAAGTTCTGGTGACCGAAATGTTGTTCGGAGCAGAAATCACCCCCAACCACTATCGGACGTTCTGGAGTCTGCTCCCGAATTTGCAGCGATTCTTCGGCGGATTTAAAGTGTTTGTGCGGACGAAGGTTTTTTTACAGTCATAACTCAATTGGAGGATTCTCACCCGAGGGATTGATTGATTCACCATTTTAATTCAGGTTTTAAAATTTTGCAAACAGTCATCTATTGTATCTCCGAGTTCATGCTGTGAAAATCTGTCTACCGCACTCCCGCTTTAACTACCAGCTGCCGATTTGCGTCATCCGGTTGACGAAAAGCTTTCTGGAAGCCTACGAAGGCACGGATGGCGAGGAGAGAACGCTGGTCCTACATCGACGTGTTCCATCCATTGACGGTATATGTCCGACATGTCGCTTTCTGTTTGACGATTAGCCGGGCCCCAAAGAGAATATCCCGTCTATTGCACAGAACGGGAATCGAAGTTCGAACCCGTCAACTCAACACAACCCTGACTTTCGACAAACCCAATACCCAAAACCCAGGCCTTTTTTCGACCAGCCCAGAAATTGGAGCGAATGAACACATAATGAGCTACCTAAGTAGTGATTGCCTCCTTCGTTTTCACTAGTGTATGTCCTCCATTCTCCCCCTAAGCCAAATGATAGGGTACGTGGTAGCGTGGGGTAAAACCGCTCATTGGAGGAAGTCCGCCCACCTATATGGCGCTCTTACCCCCATTCAAAACATGGCGCTCGAAAATGTATCTCGGGAACTTCTACCTTCTGTTTTTCTCGTTCCTAGACATCACTTGACAACCTAGGCATAATGGGGGTAAAAAAATCGCCATAGGTGGGCGGATTTTTCCCCATGGGCAGTTTTGCCTCACGCTACCCCATATTTCTGATTACAGGTAGATCATTGGGCCGGTGGCGTAGGGCCGAAGCGGCTAATTTCACCGTGGTGCGTCGCCAGATGGGATTTCGGCCGAAGGAAAGTCGAATCAACGAGTTGGATCAGTGGAAATCTGGCCTGATCTCCGTTTTGGTCTATCGCAGCGGAAACGCGACCGTCCAATACGTGCTGGAGAGATGAAATTGAAACTTGGATTATGTAGTGCTTAGTGATTGTGACTTGGAACGCAATGGGATACAATACAAATTACAGTTCGGTACTACTGCTGTGTTGGAGCAGCCGAGTGAAGATGGGGGTTGCAACCGGTGTTTTGGGGTATTCTCTTCTGAGTGCATTTTTGGTGAAATTTGTTTATTTTCTACACAAAGAACTATTTAGGTACGCTAATCGTTTTTCAACGCATGTTGTGAATATATTTTTCTTGGTGAACTCGGTATGTACGAATACGTACTTTGTGCCACTTGATGAGCTTATTCCATATTGCATATCGTAACTGACATCAATATAGAAGGAAATAGGCTACAGCACTAATGACTGGCTACTGTGGTTTTGCTATGCTTGCATGAAAAGTTAAGAAATCATGCTTCTCTTGGATATGTGTTTGTGCTTGTGCTACTGAATGGGATATCGGTATTCCCCATTGTTTGTTTTCGCAATTTCCTACGCCCATGCCGTAATTACTAATTAATGGTGATACGGTGCAGTTGCTTTCAGTTGTTAAGACATGCTCGCGAAAAGGAGAAAATTGGCGGTGGAAGCCAAAAGAAGCGTCGCCAGTCGAACCCGCTCAAAGTCTATCATCACCATCACTCAACTTCCAGTTGAGCTGCTGGAAAAGATCTTTTCCTATGCGGTGGCAGGAGCGAAGGATGCGAGCAGACTGGAAAGAGTGAGCAGGCGCCTCCATCCGTTGGCTTGGCTGCAGGTGAAAGAGCTGAAGATGAGAATGGTTGTCTCTGAGCAACTGGAACAGGTGTGGAATGGCCAAGAATGGTTTCATGTTCAATCCATAAAGGATGTCATCACTGCGTTTTGGATGAAGGCTCGAAACTTGGAGAAAATCCATCTCCATCTTGATCGGAGCACTGGGGAAATGATGGGGAAACTGGTGGGGCTTATGGAGAAGGAGCCGAGGCCTATCAAAAGTGTCAGCTTGCGAGGCGGTACTCCTAGCATCCACTTTAGTCCATTCTTGCTCGATCCATCTACTGAGCCATTTCTGAACGCATGCCACCCCAGTCTACTGTCCATCCGTCTGATGGTGATTGATGGCTTCGGCTTATTCCCGCATCTGCGTGCCTGCTTGAGCGACAGTTGCAACAAAATTGAATTGATTCACTTGGAAGAGTGTAAGGTTAGGCTTCCGGCGAGGGCAATCTTTTCTGGCTTAGCGGACTTGCAAAGAGCGAAAAATGTAGCCGCAGCGTTGGGTCTAGAAGTCCCTTCTTTGAAGCTTGTCTTAGATGGGAAAATAGAGATGGAAACTTTTATCTCAGCTGTCACCCGTTCAAGCAAAGGTACACCACTTCCAATGGTTAGCGAACTGGTGCTAAGAACAGTGGGATTTAGTGATCAAGAAGAATCCCGTCAATATGAGATGCTCTGGCGTCTTTTTCCCAATCTTAAAGGGGTTGTGCGGCTGGCATTTGCATTTCCATCGCGGAGGCAGATTTTCCGCAATTTTCAATTTTTCTGATTGAACCTGTACAGTTTTTCATTTTATTCCACCCAATGACTGCGATTTTGCTTTGTCACGAAGAGACACCAGTTACTGGTAGCCTACATGGACTAGCCACAATGTCTGTCCAGTAAGAGTTCGCTAATGGCATTCAAGGCGCGTTGCGTAAAATACATAGATTTACATGGATGCGGATTTCTGTCCGTTCTTTGTGTAGGCCTACTTCTATATTTCCAGAAGCTCATGCAAACTACGCAAGACGACTCTGAGTCCCGTAGCGAACTCTCTCTGACCAGACTATTGAAAAGGCGAATGTGGAAATTGCCGCCGAACGACCCCTTTCACGCTTCTCTTCTGCGGTGGCTCTCGTTACTCGCATCTGGAAAGAGTCTTGGAATTGACGGGAAGCTTTCTGGAAGCCTACGAAATGATGACCGGTGATGAAAGGAAGCTGGTGTTCTGTCGTCGGATATGCAACAACGTCAAGTCCATTGAGAGATTCGCTTCATTTCTCTGCGCGCTGCGCGACAAGATTGGATTGGAGCCAGACTTGGATCGAATCGACCTGACGGATGAGTGGAATTCCGAAGAAACCATTTTGTCCTATCGCCGCGGAAACGCAACTGTGCAGTTCCAGGTGGAAAAGGTGGGTTGAGTGAGAATGAGAGGCAATAAGGTCTGCCTGCTTTAGTGCAAATACGTACTATAGTGAGGCTTGCTTGATTTTTGGGATCAGTGGTTTTGGTTTGGTTCTTTCTTTTCTTTCATGATGAATGTGTCACACATCACTCACAATAAAACTTTGTTGTCGTTCTGATTGGAGGTATGACTTTTCATTCATTTCGTCGTTTGCAACGACGCTTTGCTTCTTTCTGAGTTCATGGTTTACCCAGTGCGTATTCTTGAATATTTTCCAATGGCATTTTAGGTAACTGTTGCAGAGAAATGAATCGAGGCTTGCTGTTGGCTTCATTCAAAGCTGCTAAGAAAAGTGTTCTATCCCATGTCAAGGCTGTGATGCCTTCAGAAAATGCACTTGCCAGCTCAGTTATGCAGCGATACATAAACGTATTCAATTGTTACGTACTGCGTACGTATGGCAATAGCGTCCGAGGCCAGTAGTGTATGTATGTACGTAAACTAGTTGTAGGTATGTACATAAGGCGAGTTTAGCCAAAAGTCCCCGGACCGGTCCCTGGTGGGGTTTCCTAAGTCCGCAGCTGTGTCCGAGGGTAACGGGTTCGATTCCCGTTCGGTCCTATTTCTCTCCCCCCTTTTCGGGGCCCGGCTATCGTCATACGGAACGCGGCACGTCACACAATGCACACATCTGTACATTCTTCCACCTGTTACATTTATGTATTCTTGATCAAGTTGGCCCTTTTTTCTAGCTGTTAGATCATACAGTTCCGGGAGGCAAATTGGTACGCGGTTTGTCGCTTGTTTTTGCTCATGAAGCATTGGCCGCCACTAATTCAAGCTCTGGTCCAGTGATTGCGATGGACAAAGTTCACCGTCTTGCTTGGTGCCTGGAATTTGTAAGTCTCGGTCAGTCCACTCGTGAGTTTCACATCAAATTGTTTGTAACCCAAGGGTCATGGGGCTCGCATTTTTGTGAAAAGATTGATAACTTGCGGGGTAATTCGGACCGACTGTTGGGGGGTAATTTGGGGCGACCGCTATCTACTATGCAATTAGGAGGACGATGGGTAAACCCAGCGACATGATGATTTTGTTCCCCATTGTCAACTGCAAATAGGTTGAATTGGTCCGAATTACCCCGCACCAACATGAGGTTGGTGGAGGCTACATATTTATTTAGTGCAACAACATTTATGTTCAAAAAGCGCAACATGTGCTTTACGCAGTTGCGTGTCTGTTTGTGTCGTTGTTTTAGCTTCAAGCTTTCTTTCTAATTCTTGATGACATCATGGACACTGCTGAGCTACGAAGAGGAAGGCAATGCTGGCACAGAATGGTAAGCTTATCGTGTACAGTACGGTTCACAAAGTTAGCGTCTGCATGAAAGTTAGTAAATTTTTGCTGTTGCCTTATAGGATGGTGTCGGTTTAGCAGCAATCAATGATGCTCATCTGCTAGACGTTGTAATTTACGGTATTTTGAAAGCAGATTTTGAATCGCAGTTGCGATGGAAACTTATGGATGCAATACAAGACGTACTATAGCAAACACAATGCCTTATGTGTTAATGATATGTTGGTAGAGAATGGAAAGGTTTATTTTGGTGTAGGCCAAAATGAGCACGGTTGTTGGTCAGTCCATGGACATGCAAAGGAAATCCGTGGATAATTGTACACCTGAGTTGTACGCCGATATCGTGCTGCTAAAAACCAGTCATTACAGCTTTTACCTGCCTACACAGTTGGCTCTTATCTTGGTAAGTTCTATTGTGTGCTATGCGATATGCGCAAGTACACAACAGTACATGCATAATTTATGAACGTTCATATTGACCTAGGGGTATGCCTAGGTTCAGAATTAGCTTGGGGCGTGATGTGATACCACCCCCTATACATCTTTACGGCCCAAGTTTCACCAGCTAGGGGCTACAATTTTGTAGTGAATTTGATTTCATCAAAATCTATACCTATTGCATGGCCAAGTAGTGCATTGCCTCATATTCCACCCCAAAATGTTTTGGTCTGGTGTGGACATACCCCAAGCTTTGTTTTGTGACAAAGTTGTATAAAGTCTGGCCAGAGAGAGTTCGTTTTGGGACTCAAGTTGTCCTGCGTTGCGTAGCTTGCGTGTACTTCTGCAAAGGAGTCCACGAAGCACGGAAAGAAATCCGCATTCGTGAATCTATTTTACGCAACGCGTCTTGAATGCCGTAGCAAATTCTTACTGGTCAGACTAGTGTAAATGTATGGGAATCTTTCAGAATGATTTTGATTGCCCTGACAAGTTTGAAGATACGCGTCAATTGTGTTTCAAAATTGGTTACTTGTTTCAAGCTCAGGTGAAGGTGTTTGCTTGCTTACTTTTGGTCAAGCTGCAGTAGACCTACGTGCAAACTTGCTCTAAAGGAGTGAGTGATCTATTTTTGCTGATTTTTTTCAGGATGACGTTCTGGACTGTTTTGGAAACGAAACAGCGACGGGAAAAACGTGCCGTGATATCCAGGAGGGAAAATGCACGTGGCCGTTGGTCACTACACTGTCTTTGGCAAATGATGACCAGCGCAGAATCATACAGGTAGTACGTATCAAGAATGCATAAGTAATAGCGATTGAAACGAATGGATATCGATCGATTTCCTGAACTTTCCCCTTTTTCAAGTGAGCTACCTGGTTCATCGTTTGCTGAAGCAGCAGCAAGTTCAAAGTAGCTTAGGTGGCCGGATGTACCCTGTTTGCCGGTTTACCCCATTAGCACCCTGCATACGTAGTTTAGTTATGTGTGTGTCATTGCTTTTTTCCAGGATAACTTGGGCGTTGAAGCTTCTGACGCTGCGCTGAGAGTGAAAAGGGTCTATGAGCAGCTGGAAGTGCCTCGTCGCTTTTCCGCCTTTCAAAATGCTCAATCGGAAGCCTTTGATGCAGATCTCAATCGATATTCGATCCGTGCTTTACGTGATTTCTTTCAAATGCTCATGGCTGAAATGATAAACAGGAGAAGCTGATGGAGATCGTAGTGATGGTGGCCTACTGGAAACCGCAGTCTCGCGCATTCCTGTACTGGGCCGCTTTACTCCATCATGTGAGCATACTGCAACGACAGTGCGTGTGTAGTGTGCGTGTGTTTTTGACGGCAGCTCAATATTTTTGCAACTGTATTTATGCAGTTTTACTGGTACGTACGCACTGGTACTTCTGATAATTTCGTACGTACCATCGTACACGTTGTTTACAGTACAGTGAGCCCAACGACTCACTTTGCGACGAGTACTATCACGTCGCAAAAGCCCTTTCTCAACCAACATCTTTTCGACACTTTCATTTATTTTCAACAATCAGCACTTTCAATGCTTCAGAGCAGATTATCTTATCGGGCTGCTTGATTCACGCTTTTGTGCAAGCAAATAATAAGAAATAACGCACGTAAATACAGTCCCTACGTAGGTACAAAAAATAGGCTTCATCGCTTGTGAGAGCATTCTTTATCACCGGTCTGTTTTAGTGTACTACCGGTATGTAATTTACATAGTTGTGGTGTGACCGCCTTTGCACCCGAACAACAGCTCGTAACGTACAGTACAGTACGTGGACGAGCGATGTGTGTGGGTTTTACAAACGGTTACTATGATGTCCGGTCACTGTCCAAAGCTGATGCCTACATGAAGCCTGGGTCGGCCATTTCCTTCAAACGGAAATTCTCCATTTATCACTTTGCTATCTACATGGGGAAGGATGAAAACACGGGTGACCATGTGGTTGGACACTATTACAGAGTAGGTTGTTGCGGGCGTTGTTCCAAAAATATATAGAGTTCCATAGGGTGAATTTTTTGGTTTTTCCCATATTGTGATGTGATGTACTCTGTAGGCCTACTGTTTTGTTTACCAACTGTTACTATGCCCATGGGCAAAAATTTCTTTAGTTTGGAGACAATGGAG